>QJSC01029156.1:1617544-1795261 GCA_003697955.1 Calidris pygmaea | reverse complement strand
ACTGGAACAGGTTGCCCAGGGAGGTTGTGGATGCCCCATCCCTGGAAGTGTTCAAGGCCAGGCTGGATGGGGCCTTGAGCAACCTGATCTAGTGGGAGGTGTCCCTGCCCATGGCAGGGGGGTTGGAACTAGATGATCTTTGAGGTCCCTTCCAACCCTAACCATTCTATGATTCTATGATTCTATGATTCTATGATTTCACTTCTCTATCCCTCTTTGTACAGTAAAAGTCCAGATAGCATTGCATCAGAGCATCACTCAGATCTATCATCTCCCTTTTATGATTTGGTGTTTTCCAACACTGCTGCTGTCTCCATCACTATAAAGCAAAGTAACAAAGATCCTGAAAACCTGTAGTAAATACAGCTCTTGTGGCACTTGGGAGAAACAGAATGGCAAAAATTTTATTCAGATCTCTAATACAGAATTAAATTTAGTCTAACCACACAAAGTCACGGTTCCTTTTTAGTTGTCAGTATGAAACTGTTACCAGTAAAATAATAGTAATCCGCATCATCTCATGGACATTTCAGTGGTGATCCCTTGGCAAGTCATTTCCATATTAGCAGGTATCTCGCAAAACCTGAAGCTGACATTTAAGCACAACTTAGCCTCTTGTATCAGATATACAAAATTATCACTGCGGCTATTCAGGTTATGAAATTAATATACCGGAGGAATAGTCTCCACTACCCAGGGTGAGCAATATTTTTCCACGATGCTTGGAAACCAGTGCGGTTACTTCTGTATGTACTACTGTAGGTTTAACATCTTGGTGCATGAGCACTGCTCACTCCCCATTAAATAACTTTTACATCAATCTCAGTTATGCAGCCTACAGATCTGGCTTCCTTGTAATGTGCAGAGCCCTTTAAAGTCCTGGGATTTTTGTGGGAGTTTTTGTTGTTGTTTATTTTTCTGGGTTTGGAGGTGTGGGGTTTTTTTGTTTTGTTTTGTTTGGCTGATTTTGTTGTTTGTTTGGGTGTGTTTTTTTAAAATATTAATATAGATAGCAGAGCTTCTCACGTGACAAACAATTGATGTTTTATTAACAGCAGAGTGCTTGAGAGTTAGAAAAGGATCATTTAGCAAAGTGTAGCTGTGGCAGTAGCCTCTGCTCTATTTATCATCATCCAGTCAAATGAGGGATTTAATTTAAAGCAACTTCAATCACATATTCTGTTGAGATGCTGGTGAAGAAAAACCATACTCTTCTAAAATTTTCCTACTACCATTTAGGTGATTTAAGCTATAAGGTCCACACAAATTCTGCTTTAGAGCAATTTCATATTAAACTATAGCCCCTAATCTTTTAACTACAGAACCCTCCTAAGTATTTTAAAATGCTACTGTCCTTCCATTAAAATCTATTTTACTTTCTTACCAATGGGTTGAGAATGCCATGGAAATTCCTATATTTCTTCAGAGTAACTGCTACATCTAATAAAATAATGTGTTCTCAGTTTTTTCTAGCCAAGTTGTGCTCAATCATCAAATGCATAGGTAAGGAATTAATCATACTTTTTGTGATTGCATACACATACATGTAATGCCAACGTCAAAACTAGATTCAGTCCTTGATACTCTATCTTTAAATGTGTTTCTTACCATTTCAGAATGAAATAGAAAGGCACCCATTAGGACTGTAAATTCTTAATCTACAGGATACTCAGAAGTACATACATCTACCACCCATCCATGAAAACACTTAGACATTTTCAAATGTGTGGAAAACAAACTGATTTTAGCTCATCTGAGCCTCAATGAGGGTATATACCATCATAAGAACGTGGATCATCATATGCTATTTACCACTTGTAAATGATATTATTGCAAATAAACCGCTACCAGATAAAATACAACATAAATGCAAGACAGAAGAGTTGTAATAAATTAAAGCCAAAGATGAGGGTTAGTATTTATAGGAAAAGGGAATTTACAAGACAGTATGCAGATTCACAACACTATGCAGATTTTTTAAAAAAATATGCAGCTTTGGTATCAAATCTGGTCCCAGAAGAAATTCTGGGTCCCAGACAAAAAATTAAATCTCTTGTTCTTCTACTCTGCAGTATAGCATAGTTCATAGTGGTTAATACATGTACATTTTCCAGATACACAAGCTCAGTAAAACCACACTCAAATGCTGAAAATTCAGTATAGCAATTTCTCTGTTTTTTCCTATTAATTTATTTTTATATAATCCATCCTCAACTAATGTAACGTATTTATTTAGCTATTAATTTAGCTTTAGATTTAGCTATTAGCTGGAAAGAACCACCCTGAAAACTTCTTAGCTTAGGTTGTGAGGCTTTTTTCTTTTTTTTTTGGTTAATATCAAATTTTGTAATCTAATATAATAAATCTGTCAACCTTCTTAATTGATTTAAGGAAAGATAAGGAAAGCAGAAAAATAGCTATATGTACACACTGAAAAAATCTACCTAAATTGCAAACATTCAGACCTATTTGTACTATTCTGAACTGCCAAGACTTCTATGCAAGGAGTTTGATTTTGTTCATTAGCCCCAAAGCTGAAATGGAAGCATATAATTTCTCTCAGTTTAGAATAGATTTTATTTGGTGATGATGTAAAGCTGTGGTATGGAAAGAAGCCAATATTGTACAGCTGCTGAAGTGAAGATTAAACATTTCACATGTGAATCACACAAAAAATCCTTGCTGTTGGGAGAGTTTCATGCTCACTTTTAGCATCAAATTAAATTCAGTTCCACAGAGCATATAAGAAGTTTTCCAACCACTCCTAGCATCTCTATTGAAAGTCATATGTGCCACAAACAATTATTGTGATAATCTATATTTGAAAAGAGACCTTGTCAAACAAATTTCACTTCAAAACTTTTAATTGTTTTTTATTACTTTCTTTATAAAAGTAATAGGTCGAATGTAAATCACTTTGAAAGATTTTCCCATTTTGTAAAGAGCCGTATGACTCATTCTGCCAATAAAACAGTGGTAAATGGGAAAGTTTGACTTTCATTATTTCTATTCAAGTAATTAAGCAATTCCATATGGTAAAATGTGGCAAACGCTTGGAAAAAAATTATAGACAGTCACAACAGCATATAATAATTTTAGAAGTCTATAATGTTGTAATTTCCTTATACTCAAAATAGCATACACCTGTAAATAATCAAAAAATATGTAGTAGTTCAAAGCCTTTTTGAAGACCACTAAATTAAATAGAAATTTTACATCTGATTTCAAAAAGTTTGAGATCACTCTATGACTTCTTTTTTTTCTTCCCTTTCATGAATGTATGCTGTTTGTCATAACTCAGCTTGAACTATATCTATATCTAACTGTTTGTGTCATGGATATGTCTAAACGTGAACCAATAAACACACACTGCAGATAGACTCTTTTCTAACTGTTTTCAGGCCATAATTTCAAACCGTGGACCTGATTTCACCGATGTCCACATGCTTGTGTAAATTTATGAGTAAAGCTTTCTTCTGGGTAGTATGGTTGCTTAGAAAAATTTCTCTGCTCAGTGAAGAACTCATGAGAACTGAGTGAGCAATGTTCACTTTACATCCTCACCATCATCTCTGCTTATCAGCTGCTTCCAACTTCTTCTGTAGGTAGAGATCATCAAGAGAGTAATGTAGAATATATTAAACTGATAGGCATGTTAAGCAATTCTACTTTAAATTCTTCACCAAATTTAACTTTTTCTCTACTGAGAGCATGAAATAAATGGTTAGATTTGTGAATTCAGAACAGGAAAATTATTTTTAAACTACATTGTAAAGTTAAAATGTACTTTAAGGAAAAATAGCAGTCTCACTAATTACTTCAGTCATTAATAGCCCTATGAATAAATGTTAAAAGCAAGTCCAACATTTTAAATATGATCAAAATGTAAATAAATAATAATGTAACAGGCTGCCCAGAAAAGTGGTTGAGTCACCACCCTTGAAAGTATTTTAAAGACCTGTAGATGTGGTGCTTAGGGCACAGTTTAGTGGTGGAGTTGGCAGTGTCATGTTAACAGTTGGACTTGATGATCTTACAGGTCTTTTCCAACCTAAATGATTCATGATTCTCTGATTCTCTGATTCTCTGATTCTAATACCTTCCAAAAGAGACACATGAGGCAAAAACCCCCAGATGTTACATGTAAGACATTCATATGCAATATAACATGAGAAATCAGATCAAATTATAAAACTCAAAATTTTTTATTCTATTAAATGTATTTTGACCATTTCTATCCAGATAACTTGTCAAGTACAACAACTTGACGGCTTTAATATTAACTCATTTGTTCCTTCTTCCTCCCACCATCCAGATCTACACACGTCTACTCCCACTCTACATTTGATCAAACGACTTTTCAGCTTCCTGGATATCTTTCATACATACAACTTGCACTGTTTCCTGTTGCAATTTTTTTTTTTTCCTTTCACATCTAGATTGCCTTAATTGTAGCACACCCCAAAGCAAGACAAGCTCACACAGTTATTTTGGAATAATGACCTCAAACAAACAGTAAGTTTTATATCTCACTGGCATAAGCGCACTCATCCTCTTCCTACTCACCTTAGGCTTTGGTTTAGTGCCAAGCATGGAGACTAGTGAGTTAATGAGTCAGATATTTACACTGAGACTGTATTGGGATTACCTGGGAGAGAACATTAGGATTTTTTTTGGCAAGTTAGTGGAAGAATAGGATTCCATTAGGGACAGATTTATGAGATGATCAGGGACTGGGCAGAGATTATAAAATTTGTACCTGAGACACAGGACAGGAAGAGATGTCAGAGAAAACTTTTTATTTATTTTAAATCAGTTCACAGCAATTTTAGGTTGCATACAAATGGCGAAACTAAAACTTGGTAAGCAAAACTAAACTGTATTGAAAACAAAACACTTGGTTTAAAAAAAAGCTGTTACATGACCTTTCAAAACATCAGAATATTTCAGTATTCCAAAATACAATATTCTTCTAGACCTAAACAACATATTGAGGAGATACAGAGCATTGAAATTCTCTTGAGGAATTAATCCAAGTTCTAAATGTCTCATACATTTTTACAGTCCAAAAGAATGCATCAAATATCAAATGCAAAGAATAATCTGTACAGAACAGAGCTATGATTTACCCACTGTCTATGCATAGTGCCCTGAAGACAAAATAACAAAGTATAAACATGCATAATGGAATGTTAAAGCTTACTGCCAGTCCTTGTACACATCCTGATCACCGATGTTAGTGCAGAGGTGCTCTCAGAGCTCAAGAGGCTTCCAATCAGCAGTTTCTTCTTCCCTATCAGAGCAACAAAAAGAAAAGGCTGCTGGTTTTAGAAGTTCAGTATTACCAATTTTGTACCTGGTCATTTTTCTTCAGGGCACCTAAATTTCTCATGTACTTTCCCAGCACTTTTAAAGGAGTTTACCATATGAAGATGCACTGTGAAATTCTTCTGGGGGTTAAGCAAACCTCCAGTCTCAGCTCTTCACTCACTTGGTTTTGATTTCAGTCTTTTATGGTCACATGGTCCGTGTTAGAAACTTTATTCCCAACTTTTGTTTATCATCTCCTTTTTAAAGTAGAAAAACTGTGTCCAGTTTTCCTCTGTGTGTCCGCTCACTCCTTATCTCATGCCTTCTCTCCTGGTTTCTTTTCACTACACCAGAAAATCATGATTTCTGGTAACTGCAAGAGCTGACCTCTCGGTGTCATACAGTTCAGCCTCCTACAATCTGTCAGCTTTGCATTGATTTAAGGTTTATGTATGTAAAAAATACTTCTATATGCAAGAAGAGTTCTCTGAGCAACTAAGAATACATCAATCTCTGCATTAGGTATTAAATAAATAAGAAAAAGCCCAGAATAAAAAAATTACAAAAAATTATATTTTGCTTTACTAGGCAAAATTATTGTAAAGAATCTTAATGCTCGTGAGTAATCTCTCTGTATTCATGTATGGGCTAAGAAAAAGAATAAATGTACATTCTGAAATTATGTTTTCGGAATAATCTGAACAGAATACTATTTCTAATGTGGTAATTTCCAGTGTCTGGGTTTACCAGTCTTATGTAGTTCACAAACAGTCTATAAGACCTGTGGGGAGGATTGGGAAGCTGGTCTGTATCAGAATTAGCAAGTGAATCCATACGTTGTCAAGTTTGGCAAGCTGGGTTTATAACAAAAAAAAATGCTGAGGATGAAAAGGGAAGATGGGAGAGGCAGATTCAGCATTATAGGGAAAAAAGCGGAGTAGAAAAGAACAGAGAACAGAATGGAGTGGAGTGAAATAGGCCAGAGACAGAAGCAGATCAATATTTTCAATGTGCTGCTGAAAGAGAGTTGAAAAAAGTCTGTTTCTATTGGTAAGCACATGTTGAAGTGTTTTCCTAAGGAGAGATTGTCCTGTCACTAGTTAATAAAAATGCAGAATAATTCCACTCATGTTGTGAGAAGTTATGATATTCACTGTAAAATAAGAAAAATTTTGCACAGCAGAATGCTCTATTATTAACAATATTTTTTGTAAAGGCATCAGGAGGCAGACAGTTATGTATCTGCACAACTCTAAGCCATAACAAGTAAGTAGTGGTATTCAAAGAAGAAAGCTTGACATTTATCTTCTCTGAAAAATAAAAGGATTGAAAGCAAATGGGGTTTTTTTGACAGCATTGAAACCCCTTCCTGATTAGCTGGAGAAAGGAATTAAATATCATTAAAAGGTCGCAAGAACTTGCGTGGTCTGAGAACTAGGGGGAGCACAAATCTGATAAAGTGCCTTGGAGAAAAATATTTTACAATTCAATGTGTTAACAGGTGACATTCTTCTTGGAAAACAGGCACTGACACAGATGAGGAAGCAAAAATTGCCTTTCATTTTATCTTGAAAGAATCTTGGTATAGAAAAAGAAAAAAAATCTGTCATGAACCCTCAAGTACTTTTAAATTAATGTAAATAGTTGATATGGATATAAAATCAGCTTTCATTTTGTTACAAAAAGTGACATTTCTCAAATAATAAATCAACACTTCATAAAACCTCCATCCCCATGCAGTGCATTAGTTGTCTACAAATTGAAGAAGATTTATATTTTAAGCTGTCTAATGATAATTTCATGGGGTTTGCACTACATAAGCATTCTCTGTATAAATATAAGCCCAAGAACTTAATATTTTGATTGTAGATATAAAGATGTTTTGACACTTCATTCTCTACAATTTAGCTCAGGTTCATCTAATAAAATAATAGAAAAAGAATTTTTATTTTTTCAAATATTCCCAGTATTTTCTGTTTTATTGAAGAAGCCATCTTCCAGAGCCAGGGGAAATATTTTTCTTTTTTGGATTTAAGAGGCAGAAAAATTAACTATAAGGACTGTCAGTTGCTAGAAATTTAAAACCTTTAAATTAAATACTGTGAATACAAAGAGTAAGTTAAAAGGAACTTGATTCAGGCTGGTAGAGCTATTTTATTGAAATAAATGTATTAAGTCACAATTTATAAAAGTGTTAGATCAAAAGTTTATCAAAAGCCTGAAACATAACTTTTTAAAGATTTTTACGAATGGATGTCCAGAGAAAATGTGAAGCATGAAGGAACTTTTATAAGTCTGTAATGAGTTAGAAAGCAAGTTTTCCCCATGGCAAGAGTTTTAAGGTTTTGAACTCAAGAGCTTCTGAAATATTTTCCTTTTGTTTTTCTTTAATGAAAAGTCTCAACAGGTCTCCATAAATACCAGAGCATGTCTCCATTAAAACAAAAAGCAAAGAAGCATGAGCTCAGAATAACAGATGATCTAATTACTAGATTCTTCACTGTCCATAAATTTGCCTAGCTCCATTTTGAATCTGAAAATACTCTCTCTTTCCATAAACTCCTGTGGTAGCAAGCTTCAGATTTTCATGACCTGTTGTGTAAAATTATATTTTCTTTTACCTTTTTTGGAATGATCACCTATTGGTTTTTACCAGTTGTCCCCAAGTTCCAGAACTGGAAGAACTTGTGAGTACCACTTCCATTGTTACAGTGCCTTCATGGGTCTGTAAATCTCTTATCATGTGTCTCTTCAGGGTTTTCCTCTCCAAACCAAAGCCTCAGGCTCTCCCATCATGAGGTACATGCTTGTGCTCCATTCCCTTCATCATTCTAATTGACCTTCCCTGCAGCTTCTCTAACTCCAAAATATGTTTCCTGAGATGCATAGACCAGAATTGTTCATGACACCAAGATGTTGATGCATGAAAATTTGACACAGCAGCAAAAATTCATCCTCTTCCTGGTTTTCAGTACCCTTCCTGATGACGGCCAGCATTGTTGGCTTTTTTGATTCTGCTGCATGTTGACCTATTGATTTCTAAAAAATATCAATGGATCAAAAACCTGTTTCCTGAGTTGTAATTGCCAGTTCCAAGTGAAGCATTACACAAGAATTATTTATGCTATTTTTCCTTAGATACATTGCTTTTGATTTATCTGTACTGAAACTGTTTTTTCACCTTTTGCCAACTTAGTTTTCTGAGGTTCTTCTGAATTTCTTATCCAACAGTTCAGCAACGAGCCTCTAAGTATAGTTTAGCATCGTCTGATAAAGGTGAGCTTTCATTGTGCTCTCCTTTCTCTACGTAATTGAAGAGGAAGCTGAACAACCCACCCTCCCCCAAGCATGCATCCCTGGTGGATCCTTAACAGACAACAGAGCCTAACTTAATAAACAGGGTAAAAATGGCTAAGGAAGGAAAAATAAAGAATATGCCAAGATGTGGCTTTGGAGAAGGAGGAAAGATCTTTTATCAGGCTTTTTATTCTTCAGTTCAGTGCAGTCAAAGCCATAAGGTATCTGTCAGTTGGTATGGATGCAATTTTGGATAGGTATGGATGCATTATGGATAGGTTTCCACGGCTACACTAGCTGTTTACTGGAAAACACCTCTGGAAAGAGTGAGAAAAAAGGATCTCAACATCTAATCAATAAAAATCTATTTCCTCATTTGCTTACACATTTAAAAAAAAGTCAGAAAGAAAAAGGGAAATTTAGATTTTCAGTAATTAAGTTTTCTAAAACAAACTCATTTTAATTTTTATCACCCCTCTCCCTTTGAAGCCTTAACTGACTGAACAAACCTGTCTGGCTGCTTTTGTCTCCAAAATGTGTGCTGCAAGTTTGCTTCTACAGAAGAGTCCGAAATTATTCTGAAATTGTACCTGCTTAATTTGAAAGAGGATTTACAGTTAGTTTACAGTTTTATGTGCTAATGTACATTTCTGATTGTTATTTCATTTCTTTATATTATATTCAGCCAGTCACATTTTCTGCTAGCTGACATGCTCTTGATCTCAGTAAATAAACTCTTGGTTTTATTCATCCACTGCTGGTGAAAACTCCCCATCAGTCTGTAAAACTGATCATGACTTGAAAATACTAATCCCTAATGGCTTTAGGCTGATGTCTCCACAGATTAAACACCATTTTGTTAAATCATTTTTTACAGAAATGACTGACTTTTATGAAGTGCTTTCCTTTTGCATAACATTGATAAGATATCAATTAATTTGAATGACTCTTGCTATCTAGGTAGGAAAATATTATCTCTATTTTGCAGATTGAGAAACTGAGAATTTGTAGAAGTTTCTTAAAGCCATACGGTAAGATAAGGACAGAGCTGGCACTTCTATTCTCTGATGGATGTCTTCTAGTCTAGAATTTTAAATGTCAAATATCCTGTGTAGTTAACACACAGTTAATAGTTAGGATAATGGTAGATATGTTTTTGAGAAAATATAAAATAAATACATAATCCATGAAAATTTATATCAATCAGTTACTAAGTCTGATGTTTTGAGCAGATATTCAAAGTATGGGAGAAGGAGAAGGGTCGTTTTCATCTTGTCAGCATACAGTCAAGTGGCCTTTTTCCATTGTCTGCAGGCTTAGATCCTCTACAGAGTTTACCTCTGAGGGATATTTTCTTCCTGACTTTCTTCTTGTCCTTAATATTCATTAACTACTGTCATTTCAGTTAGTGAACAACATACCAACTGTGCTACCAAAAATGTACATGCACTGAACTAAGACACCATGGAACCATGATATTCCATCTTTGCTGTTAGCCTGACCATAAAATCTAATAATTCCACGGATACTACTTTCCTTATATTTTTACCCTTTGCAGATAGTTTATTTCATCTGGGGTTTTTCTTATGGAAAGACTATGTCTTCTTGTCTTGCATATGAGATTATATTGTCAGCATATATATTATTGGTTTGCTGTGTTGTTTATGCTAAGTCCACTTCGGAGCCACTTTATTAATTTTAATTGTCTCCTTCTGGAAGAAATTTGGTTCCTGGAAAGTCCTTAAAAGAAAGAAAAAAATAACCTCTTTAGTTTTTCATCTATGGGCTAGCTCATGTCAGTAATCTGTTATGCTGGTAGTCTACTGAGAAAACTGGGAGCCACAAGAAGTTGTGCTCAAGTTTCCTGTGCCATAATTGATATTGGTATAAAAAAATGCCAGGATAACTAACATAATGGAAGTTCTTCTATGCCAAGTAACTAACTGGATGTAAAAACTTACCATCTGATGTAATTTTTAGATTATTTTTCTAGTGACCTGCAGGCTGTCTTGGAGAAGCAAATTCTGTCCGAGTATATGTTCCATTAAATGCTTCCATTTGAAATCACTTTCCTACTCTGCGGATGGGGAAACACCAGCACAGGTTGCCCAGAAAGGTTGTGGAGTCTCCACCCTTGGAGATATTAAAAATCTGAGTGGACACAGATTTTGTGCAACCTCCTGTAGATGACTGTGCTTTGTGTAGAGCGATAAGATTAGTTGATCTCCAGAAGGGCCTTCTCACCTCAGCTACTCTGTGATGCTGTGAACCACAGATGCTCTGCAAATGCTCTACTTCCTGCCAGTAGAGGTCAAGAGAATATTAGGTTGCCTCAGGAGCATGTCTCTAGCCAGTCTTGGTGTTGACCAAGTTGGAGGGAATCATTGCTTCAAAGCAGCTAGCTTTGTTCAAGAATAAACCACCTATCCAAACAGAGAAAAGTTAGACCAAAAGGGACATAAAGAAAAAAAAAATAGATTAACTCTCTATCTTCTTTACTGTTTAATACTGCAAAAAATCTTTGTGAAAAATTTTTGCATTTTTTCCCCATTAGTTCTTATATTTTTCCCTTTTTCTAGGAGACAGCATTCTTGTCCTTTAGACAGGCTTAATGGAAGAGATCCACAGACCAGAGACAGAAAACAGGTGAAAAAATAAATTGCATGACTAATAAAAGAGAACAGCCTTTGTCTCCTAAGTTCTTGTTTTGTCTTCTTATCTCTCTTTTTCAGGCTTTGCATAGTACAAAGCCCGTATTGAATTCTGGCTAAGTCATAGTAGAAAGGCAGAGATAAGAGAGAGTTGACCATGGGGTTATCCAAAGTTGAAGGATACCTCTATATAACAATACTTTCAAGAATAGTAAGCTTATGTTATTCAAGCTTAGTGTACTATAACATTTCCAATGTTTCTGAAATCTGCTGAGAAGATGGAGGTTCACCCTCCATGGCTTACAGCTAATGCAGAATAGAAAGAAAAATGAGGTAGGAAGCAAAAAGTCAGGAAATGCAGAAGCAGAAGATACAGAGAAAGCCCATACATTTTCACCTGCTAAGATCAGAACATTATGCTAGTGGGAAATCACTCTCATATTTGAAATCTACCCTGTGGTCACATGCTCTACTCTGCTCCTGCTAATCAGCTTTTACCATAATCCCTACGACAGGGGTGAACAAAAATTCAAAATATGCTGTCTGCACAGACAGCAAAAACTTGTTCTGTCTACATAGAACAGACAGATTCAGCTGCTGCGTTTTATGCTTGAAAAGAAAAGAAAAATTCTGTCCCATTTATCTATTTGTGTAGGGGCCCAAGGACATCAAGCCAGGTGACTTTATTAACTCGTGCTCATCTTGTCTAATTCTCCATAATAGGCTATATAGATTCCTCAAACTCTCCAAGGCACAGTGGGATTTAGTGTGGCGATAAAGAAAGGGTAAGTACAAAATGGCAGAAGCAGCAGTGTGATGCTGCTCTCACTTCTACCAGTATTTTCTTCAGCTAATCTTACTGACCTTGAGTATATTTGCAGTTGTAGCTGACAGGACTTGAGACTGAAATTGAGAAGACAGGTGGTTCTAGCTAGGTGTGATGTGGGAGAACAGAAAAGAGAGTAAAAGTTTAATTAAGGTCCTGTAAGTAGGAGGAGGAACAGGGGGGCAAGAGAAGGAAAACACGTGCAATCTTGCATCCTTTCTGTAATAGAGAGACACTCTTCTTCAGAATCATGCTGGGACTATTAGACTATCAGAAAATTTTCTTTCTACTGAAAATAAAAACAAACAAGAAACAACTTTTAATCAGTTGTTTATCCTATATCCAGTTAAGTTATCCTATATCCAGTTAAGTTATACTTCAGATAAAACAAGTCAGATGCAAAACTTCCCATTTAACCATGAAGAACAAGTAACTTGTAATTACCCTGGTAGACACTATACCAGCCTAGCAACTAACACTACAACATTAACTTTTCTGAGCCAACCTTTTTCTAAACCAGACAGAAGGACACAAAGACAACACAGATAATATCAAGCATTAAATATGCAGCAAAATAACACTTCAAGTCTTTATTCTCAGGTTTTTCTGAGGTGTTCCTCTGTAACACATACAAATACAAGTTGCTGACAGAAATGTTCTCTGCTGAGTTAATAGCTTTCTTCTCAAGGTAATGAATATTTTGTCCTCTACATTCAACTTTATCTTTGTCTAACATAACTCTTATGCCTCATTTCCACTTCTGTAACTTTTCCAGAAGTACATTATCAGAGAACAGCTAGTATAAATACTATCTTCATACAATTGGATTAATAATTTTCCTTATAATTCAGTGACCAAATCCTTTCTCCTGTGAACAGCCTTGACAGTTCTTTTGCTAAGGTCTTGGACACAGTCCTGAGGCTGCTTGATTGCTTGTTTGATTGTGACTTCCAGTTCAGTTAGTGCAAGGCTTTCCTGAAACATTTTGTTGGTTAGAAACTTTCTTGCTAGTTTGTTTCAGGACCTGATGGGTTTTTTTGCATCAACATTGTTTCTCACATCTTGTCTTCCTCCAGAGTCATCAGGACTTGACAGGTGTAGTAACCTGCAATGTACCTACTTGGTTGTTGCTATTATATTGATTATTGCTATATGATTGTTTGCTGCTGTTATTGCTTACTGCTATGTTATTGATTGATACTGTATTTTTGATTGCTAATAGTAATTTTTAATCTTTTTTTATATATTTTTGCTTTATTAATCATAGGGACACTTGCTAGTGGTGATTTGTGTGGTGTTTGTGACAAGCTGTAATAAAGTAGAGAAATTTAGAGGTTAGAAGCCTCCATGTCTTTGTATATTACAGAATTCTATGAACCTACTCTTCATAGGGTGCTTTACATACCCACAGTCTTGGGTAATGATTTAGGTTATGACAGCTACCTATATGGCTATCAACATCATATGTCCATATATTTTATATTATTTTTTTCTTTTTTTTTTTTTTTTTTTTTTTTTTATGTTTTGTCATGTCTTTCTCCACTCGGTAAAAAGAGAAAAGGAGGTTTCGATAGAAACTCACAAATCTAAATGGTGAAGCTATATCAGTGAAACTGATGTTTAAATTGCCAATTTGAATTTTGCAGGCTAAGGCTTTGATTCAAACCATTATAGGCAAGTTGTGCATTTCAGAGCCAGAACTGGACAAGCCACTCCATTCTATTCTCTTGTTTGCTTTTGCAAACAGGTGTCTAATTTGGGATTATCCTGTTTCTATCCAGTAATTAAGTGTAATTATGTAGGAAAAGGAGTGATTGTAAAATATATACCTGCAAATCTGAGTTTTGAATGGACCTGTATGACATTTAAAATATAGCTCCTTTGACACCTGTGTTCTCCAAACACAGCACAATATTGTAGGGCATACTATTTTGTTCAGTGCAATAGACCTTAGGGTGTCTGTAAGGAGTGCTGTATTCTTCTATGCAGTCACATTCATCTTTGAAGCAGACTTTTAGCTGGGGGTTCAAAAATTCATAATTTCATTGCATGGAGAAACTGGCTCCCAAGCTGCAGGGCTAAAATCATGTAACTATAAAGTCATAATTCTTCATGTGGATTCTTTGTTTTACTTTAGTTATTCCACTTCAGAAATTTTGTCAGCAGAAATATTTTGTCTCTATAGCTATGCCACAGGGACAAAATTACTTCTACAATATATTTCTCTGTATAGACAATTACCTATAATTTATTTTTTGAGTAGTAATGCAAGCTTTCCATATGAACTTAGGTAAGTGTCTGTTTCATTATCGTACACAGAAATGAGGAGAAACAGCCTAAGTAAACTGTAGCATAATTAAGAAAACATCTTATATTTGATGTTTATAAAGTCTATGTTTTGCTGCTATAGTACAAATAACTCTGAAGAGAAAATGACAGTAATTGCATCTTATGATGAAACAGGAAATCCACATACAACTAAAACCCAAATAAAAGAGTTTTTTCTATTCCCTTGATGATCCTTTTGAGATTGCAATAAAGTAGCAATTGGCAAAAGTGCAAACTTCAGAACTAGTCTCTTTGTAGTTTCTCTGAACTTTTCTGCCCTTTAAGGAATCTAAGAAGAAAAAAACTCTCATGAGATTTTTCTGTACTATACAAAAAATTTGAAATAACCTTGAAGCAACTCTTTCTATTGTGTATAATTAAATCCATTTCAAGAAAGAAATCATAAGTTTGGTTTTGCTCTGTGGGAACATCTTTTTAATATTTCCAAACTCCAACATTTGTTTTGCAGGTAAAAAAGACAGTTTCTTCTGGTTGAGGATAAAATTATAACATACTTACAAATCAGCTGAATCACCTTACAGATTCTGAATATTATCCTACATATAATAAATACAATAAATTTACATATGATAAATGAAATTAACTCTGATTAAAAATGTGGCAGCACAAAACCAACACCTGACATGTCAATAGTAGTAGCATACTTATTCATGTTTGTATAACATTTCAACAAGCTATTGTTTGTTGCTGTGAACTGTGTGACATACCAATAAAAATGTCTCTAGAGTTCAGTCCAGTGCTTTGAACATCTTCAGTGTGGAATCAACTTGTGATCAAAGTTTTCAAACACACAACATTTAAATATCAGATACTTAAATCTGTAAAGTAGTAATTTAAATAGGGCAAATAATTCAAACTCAACTTCAAAGTAATATATTGGCTACAGCTACAATACAAGACTCTATCAATTTCATTACATTTGGCAAATGATTTTAAAAGAGTATTAGAAGTTCCAATATATAGTAAAAAAGAAAGTATTGGTTTATGCACTTTTTCTGTCTTGAAGCACAGTTTTGATGTTGACACAAAGAGTGAGTGGACACTCAGACGTGGACAAAGAAGACTGTCTGGAGATCTTTACAAGCTAAACTACCCAAAGTGTTAATTGGTGATTAAATAGATCAATTAGAAAACATTAAAGCAATGGACATGTGAGTAAGTTGAAGCTGGTCAATGTCATTGAAAGGTTGCGCTCTAATTTTTTTCAAAAGGCCGTGTAAATTAAAGGAGATTCTTAAAGACTGGGAAAATACAGACATCGGATCCATTTTCAAAGAGTAATGAGGAGCTACAGGCTGGTCAGTCTCCTGCTAGTCCCTGGAAAGATTTTGGAGCAACTCCTTATGGAAACCATATCCGAGCATATAAAAGAAAAGTTTTGGGAACAAGCAGTAAGGGTGCAGAAATGACAAATTCTGCCTGACCAATCTTGTTGCTTTATAGTGACATGAGTAGGGATAAAATGATGGCGTTTACCTTGACTTGCACAATGTTTCTGGCACTGTCCCCAGTTATCAAATCTGTGTATGGATACAAAACTAGGAGGAATGGTAGATGTGCTAGAGGGTAGGACTGCCAATCAGAATTACTTCTGGAGAAGGCTGGAGAAACGGGTTGACAGAAACTTCATGAAGTTCAAAGAACATAAATACAGACTCCAGCACCTGTCACAGAATGCCATGAATTAGTACAAGATGGGGACAGATTGGCTTGAGACCTTGCTGCAATGTCAATTCACTTCGTGTTGTCTTGTATTAACCAGCAGATCCAGTTCTCCTTTATTCAGCCCTTGTGGAATTGTGCCCAGAGTCCTGTGTCCAGTTTTGGGCATCCCAGAGCAAAATCAGGAGAGCCAAGGCAAGTAAGGGGCTGAAACACATGGCATGTAAGGAGAGGGTGAGGAATCTGCTGGGCTTTTTTTAGCTGAGAGAAGAAAAGATAGAAGAAAGGTTCTATTGCTATCTACAAGTCCAATCACGGACTGTAGAGAAGACTTTTCTTGGAAGTGAACAGTCACAAGCCAAGAGGCAATGGACATAAATTGCAGCACAAGAAGTTCTGGTTAGGCATTAGTAAAAGAGTGAGGAACTGTTTTTTTAGAGAGGTTGTGTAATCTCCAACTTCATGTGAACCTGAGCAACTGAGCAACCTGATCTAACTTTGAAATTTATTTTAACTTTAAAGCTGGTCTTGCCTTGACTTGGGGATTGGACTTAATGATTCTCAGAGGTTGCTTCCCACATAAATTATTCTATTATTTCATGATAAATTTTGGAGTTAGATTTTGAGGCATAGTTCATAGAGGTATGCAGCTTGAGACATAGAGAACTTGAAACAGAGGGAACACTAAACAACCAAGCAGCACTTACTGGTGTTAAACGAGACAATATGTGGAATACTAGAATATTTCTGAAGAATTTGTCTGCTGTCATTACTGATAAAAATGTGAATCAGTATTAGAATGGTTTGTGGGTGGAACTGTGGTTAGCAATAAAGTGGTTTCGTCATTTGCTTTGGTGCTGAAAAGTTTGTGATAGTTATAGATCTATGTTTTTCCATGCTAAAACAGAGATTTATCTACATGCCCTTGTTTAACTCTGAACATTGTATTTGTACTCTGTTGACATGATTTATAAATGTTTGATTATAGCTGTAGCTGGCTGATAAAAAGAAGTATTTCCTGAACAACATGTCATCACTTCACCTTTGTGTTTTGTGGTAAAAAATAGGTTCAACCTATTTACATTGCTTGAGAGTAAACACTATTAGATGTCTGTCCCTGAGGGCCTCATTATCTCAAATGATAGATTTAGCCATTAAGAGACAGTGCCCTCAAAAGGGTTTTGAGAAATCAAGGTAAGGTAAAAAGCTACCTTGTGTAATGAGCAATCTTGCAGAATATAAAAAAGATAATTTTCAGACCTATGTGCATGAATACTTGTGGGTCATCTATGAACTACAAGGACAGTAAAGAGAAAGAAAAAACCAACTCATTTCCACCTGTTCTTATATATCAACTTTTTCTATGCTGTTTATCATCACAGTATCTAAAGCATATTCATATGTCAGAGGCAGAGGTTGCTAATATAATGGTAACTGGCCTATCACAGAACAGCCGCACTCCCAGCTAAAGGTGAGAAACTAATGAAAAGAACCTCAGAGCATGACACGTGACTTTTTTGAAATATCTGAGGAAAGCTCTTCAGTGGAGCTATGAAGTCTGATCTTTGCCTGATGTATGTTTACTTAATCTATGTTACTGGAACAGCCCACAAACAACAAAAAACATTCACAGAATTCTAGACATGTACTGCAAAAAGGGAAGGTATATAGAATGAAAATGTGAGAAACTTGGACATACGTGTTCAGATTTGAGGGAAAGGTTACAACTTCTTTTGTGTTTAGGGAGAGTAGTGTCATTGATATTCCACCCCCTCTTGTTCCAAGTCCCACTGAGGATGCCTATCCAATGGTGAAATCAGGGCTGCTGTTCTACCCTCCTAAAATAAATATATGTGAAAATATTGCCATTTATCTGTCTGTGTAACTGACCTTAGTTACTTTGACTGAGTTCTCTGTATGAAATGAAATCCATTTAGGATGTAAACAAAACATTTATGTATATTTTCCATATTTCTTTATGTTTCTTGAGGGAACATCTGTTTTAAAAACCTAAATCTGTTTGCTGAGTAACTTGATAAAAGAGAAGCTGTGAGGGCATTTCTCGGCAATATTATACATGCAGTTTAATTTGTCAATATTGGAGAAATACCATAATGTTATTCTATTTGATGTTACTGCTACTGCATAATATTTATGTTCTGTGTTATGAAACATTCTGCCAGCTACCAAGGAATTAAAGAAAAGGAATGAAACAGCCTACTGCATTGTGCTGACTGCAGGAAATGGTACCTAGATTGGACAGTGAGCTATCCTAAATTCTCAGAAGGAAGTTTTCTAAAGAATTTATTGATATTATGGCTGCCTTACCTGGAACATATGTTTCTTCTAGGGTAATGTGAATGACATGGACATACGTTCGTATGATTAACATCATAAGAAGAGATTGAGAGATGATACATCTGAAATGATGATAAAACCTTTCCTTTCCTGTCGTATTCAGGATGATACTGTCTGCAGTGGAAATGGAGTAAGCATTATAAAATTATTTTGAACCCTACTCTATAGAACCCAGCCTAAGCAATCAGTTGAAAGTGTTTCAACCCTTTAGATAGACACATTCGGATAAGTGAGACATAATCAAGTAACACTGCTGTTGAAGTAGTCTGAGGCATCTCTTCCGGTGCCTTACACTTTCTGGTTACTATGGAGATAGGTCAGGGAAACAGGTCAGACTTTTACAGAGACATTTTTGGTTTTCTCTTCTTTCCCTGGTTGTGTGGATAGATGACTGTGAACAGCAAACAATTTGTAAAAACCAGTATACCCTTTTCCTGCCACTGTTGCCTGTTTTACTTTCAGTGTAGCTCCACTTCCCTTTGTTTCCATCTTTCTTTTTATCACTTAGCAAAGCTGTGTTGCTAAATAGTGTGTGGCTTTATGACTCACTATGTGCACAATCAATATATTTCTCTATGACTGGATATCTCTCCTTCATTTTAGTCAAGGGAAAGAAGACCCGCTATCAAAAAGAATGTCTGAGTTGACAGTGGGGAGGGAAATATTTTTTATGCATGTTAGAATGAGCAGTGTGAAGGAGGCTGAATTACTGCAAATTCAAGAGTTGGTAAGAAAAGTTATTGAGGCAAAAATGCAATAAATGTGGAAGAAAGGAAACAAGAAGGAAAATTTGGAGAGGGGAGGAATGGAAATTTGGCAAAGAAAGAGTGCAGCTAGGTGGTTGGACTGATGTAAGTAACATTTTAGAAACATCAAAGTGCAAAAGAACCAAGAGATTTTGGTTAATGGAATGAAAATTTGCCTACCAGTGTGCAGGCCCTTGGAAATGACAATATTCCAACAAAAAATTAAAATAATGTCCATAAATATAACTTAGGGCACTTCTTGTTGTAGGTTAAACATAGGCACTCTGAGATTGCTGGGATATGGGAAGAGTCAGGAACTTTTTATTTGAATGTAGAGGAGAAAATCTCTTCCACTACAGTAAAGTAAACGTGATGTGAAAGATGCTGATTATTTTATTCAATGTGACACAGAAAGGTACTAGGATGCTACCGATAAGAGGATGATACAAGGCCAACACAGATTGATTTAAAAAGAACCAGTGCTCTTCTTCAAAGTGAAAGTGCTGAATTTATAGTTTAGGAAAGCTGTCTGCATAACAATAGCCTTCACTCTGAGATCCAACTCCTCCAAAGAGAAACTGTCAAGAATTAAGCTGATAATAACTTACTTGCACTACTTTGTTCAAGTAGAAAAGTAATGCTAACTCTGACTAACATAATATTTTGTTATACAACAAAACACATTAAGTTTTACAGGTCCTTAGACAAGTATATTCAGTCCCTTTTAAAGAATAAGTTGAAATAACCTTTATTAGTTATTCAAACTAGAGTAATTCTCCCATTAACAAAACTGTGGATGTCAAACCTTTTCACCTGTCAAAAGTAGGTTGTTACTGGGTGTGACAGAAAAACTAGAAAGCAAGGACAACTTTATTGACAGAAGATGCTTCTGAAGTTTTTCTTTTACCATCTAAAAGTGTAAGTCTTTGAAAATCCATGTTCTTCTTAATAAGCATTTGAATGACCAGTATGACAAGGACAAGGGTTAATGTCCTGAAGGCACCTCCAGCCCTGACTGTCCCTGCCTGGCCCCCTGGGGCTCCCCCATGGCCCAGGACCCCAAATCAGTCCCTGCCCCAATGATGCCACAGTCTCCAGCTCCCCACACCCGTGCCTGGCCATGGGCCCCAGTGAGCCAGACTGTTGTGTGGGCCCCACATCCCAGCCTGGCTTAGTCCCATCCCCATGCCCAGGCTGGGTCTGTCTTGGTGCCCCTGGCTGGCCTTGGCAGTGTCTTGGCAGTTGGTTCTGGCAGACCAAGTAGTCATTAATTTTTCTCCTTCTCAAAGAAAGACAGCAAAGGTAAAATCCTCTCCACAGAGGATATTCAGAGATCTGATGGGAAATGATGGTCTGAGAACCACATACCTATGTTGTGTATTGTTTGAATGATTTTAAGAGGAACTTTGATCACAATTTTATGTTAGGAAAACATAAACATAAATGAAAAAACATAAAATGAGAAAACAGCAGGAAGTGGTGTGATTTTGTAACGGATTTTATCCTAACACCTTAAGAAATAGTGACTGAATAGAAAGCTGATGCTTGTAAGAAAGTTTCTTTATTCTGTGAAGGTCTTGAAAACCCCAGGCATTTTGAAACCACTCTTTGATAATACTGTTTCAGGCATGGTCTTATGCTTCTAATTTCTCCTCTTTCTGTAGAGGGAGGAGATCACCCTGGTCTCCATTCAGTCTATACCATGCCTCTTCTTTGAGTCTCTTCCTTATCCTCTCTATCCTTGCAAGAGCAAGGCTAGAAATGCAATACAGGAAAGAAATATTGCAGGAGTACTTGGTTGGTGAAGAAGTATATTCCCTTACCCACCTTGTGATTGCAGTTTAGAGTGTCTAGTGTTACTGTGTGTGCAAGATCTTAAAAGGTATGATCATTAGTAGGATCTAGGGTTTTCTTCTCACTGTAGTGGCCATCCATCATGGAAGGAGTTTCTATGTAGAAAATGTAGAATTAACTGCATTATTCTGTTCTGAAATGCCAGAAATATGAGGTCTGGTATACCTATTTCTAAACTAAACTGGCTCTCTTCAAGTTCTAGATCAAGATTCACACAATTATCTCATTTAAGGACACAGGAAATCAGTGTATGTGAGGATCTGAGTATCAATACTTTAGATTTTCTGACATTATCATTCATAAAAATATATCCATCTACGAAACGTGATGTTTCAATCAAAAATCAGCTGACTAAACAGACGTCTAGAGCCATTTGAGCAACAGGTGAGATATGTTTAAATTACATTGGATGTGTACATTTTAAAACTTTACTGCAGTTGATATAACGTATTAGGTTTTATATTAATGTAGTTTAAAAAGTTAAATATGGGTAAGTGTAGTAAAATGGAATGGGATATAAATATCAGTTAATACTTTCTTGAAACATTAGGGCTCAGTTCGCTTTCCATCAGAAGGAAATACATTTTGCTCAGTACATGCTCACTCTAAACCACTTTTGACTTTCTTAGACAGCTTTCTTTGAGAGCTAAGTAGAAAATAAAACTTTCATGTCATGGAAGAAAATTTCCAAATTTCCTTTTGTTTTGCTATCAAATAAAGTGATGAAATATACAACAAAATTAAAATTCTGAATAAATGGATTGACTTTTTGGAATACATCCCTAACATCATATAATTTACTTTTAAAATGTCATTAAATTTAAACACAAAATATCTGTTTATGCATTAATTCTTTGAAACATTTCCATTGCCAAAATAGCATCAGGTGAAGTGCACAGTGGTTGATAGCTATTTTGCTATAATACAATAATAAGATTCCCTTGGAAGCTGTCCATTTCAACAATCTCTAGGACCGATCCTGCCACCCGCTACTTCAGAGCAGTTTTAGCTCAGTGCAATGAGAAGCTTCTCAGAGATGGGTACAGCATTCAAACTCATTCTGACATTGAACTAAACTTTAAAGTAGAAAGAGCATTTTGATATTTCTAATCATTTTAAAATGCGACTCTTAAGCTAGTCTACCCATGAATGATAACCACAAGTTTGGTATTACAGGATAGTAGCTATAGAAAGAAAGCCATCTCTTCTTCAAAAAATTGGTTTATGAAATAAGCATTTAAAAAAAATTTCCTTTTGAAGATAACTTGTTCAGCCATAGAGTTTTAGAATTAAAAATTAATAATACATAAAATTATTTATCCATGCACTAGACTAAGAAAAAATCAAATCACAGCACAAATTCACCTAAGCACTTTTTATATTTAATTTCAGTTCCTCAGCAGAAATGAGAAGAAAATGTTTGGGGAATGTGTTTTTTCATTTTAATTCCACTTATAATAGAGAACAATTGAAGAACTGGGTTCAATTACCTCAGGCCTGTGTTTACAGGCAGTTTACTGTGCAGAGTATTACACTATCAACGAGTTTAAGGATATCAGAATGCGGTTCATAGAACAAGAAAAAATATATTAGTCTGTACAGTTTATTAAAAAAACTAAATAAAACCAAAAGCAAATAAATCCCAAAGAGATGCAGTCTTGGGTTCCCAAAAGCTTATATTTTTTTTTTTCAAATTCATTTTACTTCACCAGACAGAAAATGTTACTTCTTCCTGTAACCCTTGTGCTATTGCAGTGTGACAAGGATACCTCAGTTACCAAATGCAGGATCACTGAATTTATGAGCTTGAAACATACTGTGTGTATTCATGTGTACGAACATCAGGGAAGCTCTTTGCTTTCACATGGGTGACTGTAGTGTGTCACCGACACAGACACTGTCTTCTGTATATGCGCTCACACATACAGGAAAGTTTGGTTTCCATTCTTACTCATTTCTATGGGATGCCATGTAGCTCACTGCCCAGAATCTCTCTGGCCTAACAAAGGCACTGTAGAATAGAAATTTCAGATTTCTTTCTATGGCTGCCGGAGCTACTGTAGGATGAGAACTGGTGAACTGAATGCAGCCCTACTGGATATACTTTTGTCTGAGAAACAATAAAGTAAAGGACTTTCTTAAAGTCATTGTTACTGTGACTGTTTCAGCTCTGGTCAGCTAGAGAGCCTGAACCAGAGAGAGACAAGGTCAGACTGGTAGGATCGTTTTATCTCAACAGCAAGGGAGCCAGCAGTGTGTGAAAATCTTTTGGATGTTAAACAACGTGACAGGACCATCTGTTATGGGTTAGTTACATACATTTAACTCCTGTTGGATGAAACTGCAGAAGCCTACACTTTTATGCAAGAACATGTCTGTTGCCCTATGAATCCTTTCGACTCCCAGTTCCCGCCAGTCAGTGACAAATTAATTTGGAATGGGAAAGTCCATAATGGGCAAGGTCATGATCAAGATCTTCAAAGTCATATTCCAAACATGATTTTAAAACCTGTTCCAGGCTCTTTTGGAAAATAAAAATCGAAGCGATCAATAAACTCATACAATCTTTCATTCTCCGGTGGTTTCCGAAATGTTTCAATACAAATGACAGTGTACATATTTCCATGCAGTAACCACCCAGTTGCTGCATTCTGGGCTTTATAAACCTTAAGTTAAGGCTAAGAATTCCTCCCATCCTTTAAAAATACACAGATAAATTAAAGGACAAAAAGTATGTTAAAGCTATGCCAGGCATACTGACTATAGTCCTAGAAAAAGAGTCTGAAATGGATAATGAAATGGAAGGGGCATGTTGCAGAAGTGCTTTGCTTCACAGGCAGCTATCCACGAGGATGGAGAATCCCTCTTTTGAACGAGGAACTCCTATTTCTATTCAAATTCATTTGGCTTCAACTTCCAACTATTGGTTCCTTGCCAGAATAAACTGCCTTTCAGGACTTTATAATTTCTCCCTGTGAAGAAATAAATAAATTGTAATTGTGTCTCATTAATCTTCTCTTTGATAATCTAAATGATACCAAACTCAATAATTCTTTCTGTAATTAATTTTAGGTTATTTCTTATTTTCTTCTTTTCAATGTCCTTTTAAAAAAAATGTGGACATCCATGATGAAGGCACCATTGCAGAATTTTTTACATACTTTTAATCAAAACTTTCCTGTTTGTATGGAAAAGAATAACATTATTCTTTTTGCATTTGACATTTGGTAAGTGGCTTGTCTTTTATAATCCCAGACTCTTCATCAGTCTCATCGTTTTCCAGTTTCTCTTTTCTTTCATTGTTCTGATTTATGCTGCTCATTCCTAAAGGCATAACTTTGTATGCTGTGGAACTAAACCAGTTACAGTTTTTTGAGTGGGCACAGCTTATGAAGAATTATCTGTGTAACTGACTCATCATAATCACGTTTCCTGTTCTGGTAATTTCATGTCACTAATAATGATATTTCTGCAGCAATTTAATATAAATACTTTTCTTCATCCTGCTACGATAATTACTCTTTATAACGCAAGAACACAAGCCTTCTATTTTGCTCTTTGTGCCTTCTAGATTAATTTTCATTTTTTTATCATGCCCTCATTTCTGCTCTTAACTCCTTTAGAGTGGGGAACTGGAACAACAGAAAAACCAAGTACTGGGAAACCAGAGGAAGAATAATGTTTAATGAAAACAAAATTAAGACTGCTCATCTGGGAAAAACAGGTAGGTTTTGGAGTTGAAGGCCAGGCATTTTAATTTTAGTTGAGCTTATTATAACAGCAGATATTACCAAAAGGAAGGTTAAAAGGAGAAGGAGAGTTCTGTTGAAGCTACTAAAAGAAAGAGCTAGAGATGAAAAACTAGCAAATGCTATTTGATAGTTCAGGGATTTACTGAGAGGATTTATCCCTCCGCTTCATAAAACAGCTCAATGACATGTTTGCTCTAGTCATCAGAGTGGTCAGCCATGTTTATATACAGCCATTAAATCTTATTGGAGAGGCATTTGGCACAGTTAGTTAGTGTGGTGAGTTCTGATTACACTCACATTGCAACTGCTGCACTCTGTTTGCAGTCACCTGTGTCCTTTCTGTGGCCTCATCACACAAAATAAACCACATGCAATGGAGAAAAAGGTAAGAGAGTATTGAAGCACTAGTGGGACCAATTTATTTTCCAACTTCTTCCTTTTTCTTCCTCTTTTCATTCTTTTCAAATGTTCAGCTCACTGTCAAGGAATTCCTTTTCCAGAGATCTCATTACTTTGTGTTTAGTGTTGACAGTTTTTTAAATTTAAAACAAACCCTGATACTGAACAAATGCAAGGGCTTTGGGTCACCAACTGCGTTATATAAGTGGGCCAAAAAGTATTTAATAGTTTAAATATGTAATGAAATAAACATATAAAAAAGAGGAAGAAGGTTGAAACCTCCTTTACACCTTCCATTTATTTGCATTTTATGGAAGCCCAAACAGAGAAAACAGAGAAAGTGTGATTCTCTTCTGTTCTGCTCACTGACAGGGAGACACCCAACTGGAGACTTCAACATCAAATTGTAGCACAAAAGAACCACAATTTTTGTCAATGTTTTATGGGATTGGCTTCCAATACATGGGTGGAATAAAACAAATATATTATTTTAAGATCTTGCCCAGTGATAAAGTCTCAGAATTACTTGACAAACACAGAGAAGTTCATGCTTTAGGGAGTGACATCTACTCAGTGGGCATCCTTAGGTAAGCTCAGTCAACCACATGAACTACCTGTTTCTCCAAAGCTAAGGCATGTGCTTTTCATCAAATCACGAAAGCTGAGGTCCAGAATGATGGTATCAAACATTAAAAACCGCCCTGAGTTGTCTCTTAGAGTTCACTCTTCCGACTTTTAATACCTTGGGGAGGGGGGAGAACATAAAATATTTACAGATGCTATATTTTCACACTGTTGGACGTGTTGAACTCTAATTTTTGACTGTTTACTCTCCTGATAACATTGATTCAGACACAACAACTGTAGCCATGGAGCCATAGGTTCAGATATGCTCTCTTCTGGCCTGCCTGTGTTCCTGAATTCAAATAACTGAAGCAGTACAGGAAATATTTCCTCCATTATATTCTCTCCAGTTACAGGAAGCAAACAATAATTAGGGAGCATTTTGTCTCTCATATAACTACAACACTGACAGCAAGACTGCAGCTTTCAGGAAGATGTCAGATCAGAAGAAAGCAGAGTAATGCCCATGTTCCTAAAATGTAATCTATGCAGCAAGTCCTATACTCCAGCAATCAGAGCACTTAATAAAATTACATCCAATTCTAAAGCATGTAAAATGTGGGAAAAAAAGACTGAACATTCAATGTGAGACCCAATATGTAGCAAAAAACTCTAGGGCTAATTACTCAATCCATAGATATAGGGAGACCTTGTTAATTTACTATAAGTAATAAGGTTATCTGGATTCATTTGCTATCAGTCTTTCAGTTTTCCAGAATCTGTGTTCCTTGCCTTTCATGGTTCTTCAGATGTGTTGTCTTCTATTTTTCTTTTTCTGCAGAAGTCAGTTGAAGCTCTTACATCAAGCAGGTAGAGATAATTTCATCTACAAGTCAGAGGAGTTTTGAAATAGGGGACACAATAGGAAGAGGAGGTCGAGCATTCCAAATGACTCTTCTGAAAAAATGAGGTGGTGGCTGTTGAAGAGTTATTAAATGAGTAACTGAATCAGAGGAGCTAAAAATTACTTTGTGGATGGCAATAGTCACGCATACACATACAAAAACACAAAAGTACTTATAGGCAAGATGGACTGCATCCTTGGAAAGCTTAGGGATATAGTCTGATTTGTTGGAAGGGGGGTCTGCCACTCAGAAAGTCCTTAATAGGTTGTAGAATTGATCTGACAGGAACTTTATGAAATCTAACATAGGCCAGTGCAAAACTGGGGACCCGGGACAGAATAATCCCCAGGACAGAATAATCGCCTGTGGCAGAACAGGTTGGGCACTGGGAAATGGAAAACAGCTTTGCAGAAAAGGACCTGGAGATACTGATGAACAGCAAGTTAAGGGTGACTCAGAAGTATACTCTTGCAATGCAGAAAACTAACTTCATATTGGGTTGTATTAAAAAAACTATAGACAGCAAGTCAAGGGAAGCAATTAGTCCGTTACATTCAGCATTTGTACAACTGCACTTGGAGACTTGTGTCCAGTTTTGGCCTTCCTAGTACTAGAGCAATTCCAATGGAGGGCCAGCAAGGTGGGGGGCACATGATGTACAAGAAGATGCAGAGACAACTGTGATTCTTCACTATTAAGAGAAGTCTAAGAGTGGATCTTGTTAATGTTTTCTACTATTCATTGGGTTACAGACAATCCAGAGACAGGCTTTTTGGACATGAACAGTGAAAGTACAGAGGCAATGGACAGACACAACAATGGAAATTCCATATATATTTTTTCACACCTTGAAGATGGTCTTAACTTTGCAATTGGCCCTTCTTTGGATCAAATGGCCCCCAGGCTTCCAAATTATTTTGCTCTACCTGTTTTTCTACCACATTTATTCCACAATCTTCTTCTGTTAAAAATAAGCATTTTATATTCTGGATGTTATTCCTGGTGCTACAATAAAGAAAACCATGTAATGTTTCTACCCTTCCTCAAAGATACATGAAGAGCTGTATCTTTTTTTGAGATCAAATAAGCCCTGATTAATGGCATTGAAAAATTTTCAAAACATAAAATAGCAAATGAAAGTTACCCAAAGTACATGGTTAGAAGGAGGGTCCTCTGAAATATGTTAGGAAGTTGGTACATCCGAGGGTGAATAGTTCCTAGAATAAGCAACTATTGATTTGTTTCTGAAAACTACAACAAAAGAAAGGTTCCTAAAAAAGGAACTGCCAAATGGTTTCTTGGAAAATAGGACCAGAATATGACAATAATTTGTATAGCACACAGTCAGAGCTGTGAATCAAAGAGAGTAGGAATAGTATATAGAAAGCTGTACCTCTGCCTATCCAATAGTTCAGCCAACTCTGGAACTCTAAATGTGTGCCTCAAATGACCTTTGTTCACAGGTAAAAGTCTCATAACTGAAGTTTTGAGTTCTGCTCAGGAAATAGTGAACCAGAACTTAATACCAGAGCCCTGGCATCTCTCTAGAGGCATGTGAATGTAAAATACAAGTAGTGCTCAAGACACGAGTGGAAACATCTCTTGATTGTCTTCAGTCATGTGAAAATCAGACAGACCAATAGCTACTGTCACTCTTCTCATAGGCAATAAATTAATTACCTGGAAATTATCTTCCATTTCCACCCTTATTTCCCCCTTCCAAACCTTAGAATCATCAAAGTATAAACCATTGATGAAACTGTATTCAGCAGGAGGATGTATCCAGAAAATTCTCCACCTGAATTCTCACCACCTAACAGAGATTTACTTTAGAGATAGAATAGGGATGAAAAATGAATTATTAACTGAAGAATATTTTGTGCCCTCTGAATGGGCTTAAGACTTAGGAAACATGAAGTCTGAACTCAAATTCACAATGTTTGATACTTTCAAGGTATTGACTTCAGTCATTCAGTGATATATGTGCACAGGCATAATCAGAGTCTTTATGTTTACAGACAGAATAAAGCAATTTACTAACAGGAAGAAACTTCGAAATACCATGAAAGATTAGCCAGTCCATCTTGCAAGACAGAGTAATTTGGTTCTCTGTAGTGTTGTGACTATAAAAGGCAGGGGTCTAACAGATTGTACCAAAAGTCTCTCAAATTTACAATGGCAAAATTGGTGTGATTTTTTTTGCTTCCTCTCCTCCCCCCCCCCCCAAAAAAAAAAACAAAAACAAAACCCAACAACAGTGAGACCAAATCATTTAATCTCAACACAGGGAAGCTCTCACCCTAGCTCTTGTGACTTGTGACACAAGCAGTTTGGGAAGGGGGTCCTTTACAGCTCCCCCTCTTATCTCATAGACCATTTTCCTTTGAAGCCACCTGAACCACTTTCCTTCTCAGCTCTGTCCAGCCATCACTCTGGGCTCAGCCAGATCGCAGGACTCTCCAGAAGGGATGGCAGCAGGTCAGAGCAGCAGGAAACATTGCAGCACCTGTGGCTATTAGTCCACACTCTTTCTTCCAAGCTCATGATACAGCCAGCTGTGTTGGAGGTGGTATAAGAGGGAGCTCTGCCAACCTCCCATCTTCTGCTGCTGGGCCTGGTTTCAGCAGCCTGGGGACTGAAGGGGTGCATGGCTATCCCTGCTAATGTCATATTTTTTTCCCATCTATCCTGTCCTCAAGCCGAGCTTCTATCAACCCACGCTGTGCTGATTATCACTCCTAAATCACAAATCACCAGGAACCCATTTCACCATTAACTCTATGCATTATTAGGCTCATTTCAGACCATCTGTCTTCTCAGTATACTGGGAGGTGGTAGCAAAGTTGCCAGTGTGGTAAGTAAATTCAAACTGATTTGAATTTTATTGTCTCTGAGCAAACACATTGCTGAGAGGAATTAACTGGAATCAACCTGGCAGAACAACATCTTCCTGTCTCATTGTACATCCTGGTCTATATCTGCAATCAGCACATGCTAACCTTAATCAACTGCTGGGAGAACGTGCCTAAAATACAGGAGATGCTATGTCTGCTTAGACCTATTTCTTTTCTGTGCTCTCTGGACTCTAATGATTTGGAAGAATTCTGGTAGCAGACCTCCTTCCTGTTGCTTTTGAAATGAAGCAAATCAATACAGGTTTTAGCTCCTTTACATCCCAACGGGACCAGGATTTACCATAAAATTCTAAAAGTACAATTGACTAGTTCAAATTTTATTAGCCTTGCAAAAATAACAACAAAATTCCATGCCTTCTTAGAAAAGAGACTAGGTCTTGTTATGAAATTTAGAAAAGATGCTATTTTTCTGTTCAAATATATTAACATCCCCCAGCACCCCAAATCATATTCATAAGCATTCAGATAAGATCAACCAAAATCATGTATACATTATTATATATAATTTTTAAATCTTTCTGTAGGTTTTTTTAATACTTTCGGCAAATTATACATTTTAATTACTTGTTTACCTTAATGAAAAATTTCTATTTAAATTAAAAAGTGTACAGATGTTTTTCAAAATTCAATCAGAAAATAAGCCTACTCCAAGAAAACAATCCGTTTGAAAATTTTGTCATCAGCTTTTATCTTCATCACTTCAAAGAGTTCATTTCCCTACTGTCCTTGTTCCAGCAGGGATAGGGTTAATTTTCATGAGATGCTGGGACACAGTCAGGGTGGCTGACCCAAACTAGTTGAAGGGCTATTGGATACCATGTGACCTATAACTTAATATATAGCTGAGGGAGACGGCCTGGGAAGGGGCAGCAATTGCTGCTCATGAGGGGGCTGGGATTTTTCCAGGTTCTGATCAGTGAGCAGTTGTACATTAATGGTGTTTGTATATTCCTTTATCAGTATTATTGTTGTTTTCCCCTTTCCTTTGCTGTTCTGTTAAACTGTCTTTATCTCAACCCATGAGTTCAGCTTTTTTCTTCCAATTCTTCCCCTGTCCTGCCATGGGATAGTGAGGAGTGAGCAAATGGCCGTGTGGTTCTTCATTGCCAGCTGGGGCTGAACCATGACACCTACCTATTTAGCATGGTGAAAAGTAAGCCATTCTCTTCCAGTTAGGGATAAACACTGTGGTGCAATCTTAAAAATGCCATTCTGGTAACAGTCCTCCTCAAAGTCATGACATAATGACTGTAGGTATTGTTTTAATGACATAGGACACTCTGCTATTAATACAACTGTCAGATGTTTACAGAATGTCTCATTTTTTAAGTTCATTTTTAATCAGCTATTTAATAGGTAATTTGTGAGAAACACACAGAGAAAAATATCACTTTTCAAGAAACAAATATTTGCATATTAAGAGACTTCAGCTTGTCTTTTATTGCTGACAGTCTGTTAAATCTTTGTCGCAAAATTGTAGACATCATCAGCATTTTTTTGGGTGGTGGGTTTGGTCTTTTTTCAGGAAGAGTGACTAAATGATTAGTAACAAAGTAAGAACAATGTTTGAGCAGAAAGGTGTTTTTTAAGATAATGACATGTCTTATTGTTAAAATATTTTTGTAAACATTTTCAGCTATTTAGTTATTTTTATTTTAAAGTTTTCTGACTAATTTTTCCTCCAGCTTTTTTGGTTTTGCTAGTTAGAAATGAAAGTTGGTTGCCATTAATTCATGTTTTCAATTCTAAAGGTTTTCTGCACTGCGGTTGTTACAGTCTGTCAGTCTGCCCCTCTGGATGAGCACACAATTATAACTAGACATTGACACTGATAAACCAAGTAACTATTATCAAACCAATCAGAAATCCAATTGCCAGTTAGCATTAATAAATGTCAACAGATGAAATTTTGGTACACAATCTGAGATGCCATGTTTTTGTAGGTAGTCCTTCATGTTTACCAAGTCCATCATATTAAACTTTAAGCAAGTCCAGAGAAATCTGTCAAGAAGAAAAGAAACAGGTTTTAAGAAGTCATATTATATAGCACAGAGTGACTGTTATTCTAATGGACACCTGGAAGAACATGTGAGAGACAGAGGGAATTTTCTAAGATGTATTTCCACAGAGTAAATCTTAGAATCTGTAAAAAAATCCAATTAGAAAAGAAACCTAATTAGCTTTATTTAAAATAAAAGAGTAGAGTGTCTCCATGTAATTTTGTGAATAATTAAATTCAGGGCCTAATTATGTTATTTCTTTGCAGTTCCAGTTGCATCCCTCATTAATGTCTAGATTATGGCTAGCTATTAATTGAACAGTAATGAGATGAAAGGCCTCCAGAAGTCCTCTGCACTAATTCAGGCAGTCATCTCAGCGTTGTTTTTCCCTGTGAAGTGCCTGTGCTTTGCAAAGACTCTGTCTCTCAGTAAGTTCTTGCAGCCTTGAAGAGCTAACTAACTGCAGCCCTAAATTATTTAGACCATTAATTTTCTCTCAGTCTGTTAAAAGTCAAGGAGCGATAAACTGTACCCCAGTATAGGGCTGCAGTGCCAGCTGACTAGCCAAAATTCTGCATTCAGAACCAGAAACCAGGCCCATCACTGAAATCATGGGTCTCTTATACAAACAGCTGTGTTGTGATTGTCTTATTTGCCTCAGTCTCTCTCATTTGCATACACATGTAAGATAGTGAATAAATCAATATTTAAGAGTTGCCGGGGAGGTATTCTAGAACACAAAGGTTATCATAGAATCACAGAACGATTTGGATTAGAAGGGACCTTTAAACAACATCTAATTGCAACCCCCGTGCTGTGGGCAAAGACATCTTTCACCAGACTGTGTTGCTCAAAGCTCCAGGAAGGGGGCATCCACAACTTTCCTGCGCAACCTGTTCTAGTGCCTCATGACCCTCATAGTGAAAAATTTCTTTTTTAGAAGTAATTGTCTAACTGAAATTCAAGTAGACTGCTTCAAGTGAGAAAAAGCAGGTTTTGTTTTAAGACTACTCTAAAATGATGCTGATGTCCACATTTGTTATCACACCTGAACTCTAACTAGTCAATTACATTTTTAGAACTTCATGGTATAACCCACACACACCCAAAACATTCACCTTATGAATTGCCAAAGAACTGGACAAAACAAGAAAGTTCCAACAACCCAAAACCTTGTTTTGTGTATTTTTATTTGTTCTATGCATCTGTTAACAATTTCCTTATTAAATATGGTTCCTTCTAATAGTTTAATTCCACATTGAATCTGCTTAGGACCAGTTACAACAGAGGTTTACAACCTCAGCTTTAGCAACATTTCTCAAGCATTCAGGCTATGTTTATTCCAGCAAAATCAAATTTGTGGAGGAACATTCCTGGGTTCCCAAATGCAATTTCCCACATTCTAGGAAGCTTCTGGAATCTAACAGAAAGCCTTAAATACAGTATGCTTCTTGGTACATGTCTCTGGAGATGGACAGAAGACAGCATGCCTGAAAAACCTGTCTTCACACTACCCTCTGTGCATGGAGATATTTTTTATAAATCAGTGATAAATCTGGTGCAGAAAGTTGTTTCTTTTGCCAGCTCCCACTCTACAGGACTGTGCAAGGATAATAAAGATTATAGAGTTATGTCACCCCTGCCTTTTCTTCCACGTCTTTCTCAGTTGTCTCTCCATCGGTAGTGGAGAAGAGCAAATAATGGTTTATAAAATGTTTGATCTTATAGCAAAAAAGGCAAAAATCTTTTGCGAGTTCTTGAAAGCCAAAGTACAGTCTGACATGGCATAAATTTACCAGGGGTTTCACGTGTTTTAAAACAGACTAACATCCCCTGATTTCTCAGTGACATATTCCACAATTCTATCTCCTAGGAAAAAGTTATTTCTACTTGAAAAACAAACAAACCAACCAATTTTTTTTTGCTTAAACCTTTCCAATTTAGAAACTCTACCTTTCTTGATTATAAGCAACTACACCAGTCCTTTCAATCCTTCATATCATGCATATCATTTGGCTGTCAGGATGGAAGATTCATTGACACTAAAATTAATTCCAGATTAGAGCCAGAGCCTATCCAGGCCAGAGTCAGATGCATTAAACCAAAAGCACAATAAATTCTTACGTAATCAAGACAGGATTTGCTATTGCTCTGGAAACTCTATTCTTTTTTTTTTTTTTTCTTTTTACTTTTTTTTTTTTTTTCTTCTTAAAGGAAAATTTAGTGGGGATGCAAACAGTCCTTGGAGAATTTTTTTCTGGGCCTAGGTCAGAGTACACATGAAACCAGAGGCTGTGCCAAGAGTTCTCACTCATCTAAGCAAGCTGGCTGTTATGGAAAGTTTGTCCTGGTTGGGTTCCTGACATGTTTTCGGTGGAGCTTGTGAATTATACTTCTTGTGCAAGGGCCTTTCTCTTCCTATGACAAATGTATTAGTATGATGTTTATCTAATTTTTGGATATATGCTGAGAAAAAATATCTGGTATTCTGGAAATAGCCTTGAAAAAGGAACAAATATAATTGCACTGAAGGACGAAAATTGATTGTAGTGCAGAAGCTGGAAAAAAGTACAAAAATATGTCATACCACTTGAATATTTGTCCCTATGACACCAGTGACATATAAGTCATTATCTGAATAGTGAGGCCTGAATTTCTTTAATTGGAAGACTGAAAACCAAAATGATGTAACAAAAATGAAACAATACAGTGAAATAATTATTTTCATCTGAATTTTTGTTTTCACGTTGTTTAAATGTGATCACACATAAATAATCATATTTTATTATATAAATTATGCATTTCTTACATTTTAACTGTTGTCACTTGATAACAATTCTGCTAAAATATCTTCTCCCCAAAATTAATTTATTGGTTCTATATTTGAAAAGATGCTGCAAGGAACTGTATGAAAGCTAGTATTTCTGTTATAGTACATGTTGGACAGCAACACCACCTACACTGAAAATTCCTGTAGCTAACCCTGACTGTAACATATCAAGGCAGTGAAATCTGTGCTTAAAAGCTTGAAAAATCAAGTGTTAAATTAAGTAGCCATTCTACCACTTCTCAGTAGAAGCTGATTTGTTACTTAATTCTTATCCAAACAAATTATAGCAGTTCAAGAATCCACAGAATGTACCAGAAATCTTTAAAAGGATGCAAAAATGTCCAAGTATTCTAAATTCTTTATATCCCATATATATGTGTAAAGAAATATATGGAAAATACGGTAATTGAAATTGAATAAAATAATGGAAATGCTAATTAAATAGAGAAAATGTAAGGTTAGTATGCATAATTTGTAGAACATAAGTACCAATTCATATATTTTAAGCATCAAGATTGACCTAAGCATTTAGATTAGAAGGAACAAATCTGCCAGAATACAAAATGAAAATACTTCCCTGTGGGTATATATTAAGGGTAATTCTAGTGCTCACTAGTGCTGAGACTGCTTTTTTCATTTTCTTAGTATAGTGGAAGTTTTGTATGAGTCCTTTTAAGGGAGATGATATATTTCATAAATTAGGGACGAACTGAAAAAATTTACAGAGGTGTTTCAGTTGTCTAGTTTTTAATCTAATTATGTTTTTCTATAAGCTTTCTTTCAATATTTACAATGAAGGATATGTTCCCTAATTCAGTATGAAATACGGTGTTTGATATTACTCAGTGGAAATTCTCCTGAAGGACCCCAAATTACGATTACTTTTATGCATAAAAAAGTTTATTTTTTTAGTCTTAAAAAAACCGCAACAACCCATACCTTCTCCCCCCTTCCCCAAAATATTTCTACATTTATTTTAAGAAATTTCTGAAAAAATAACACAAAACCCAACATAATTTAATTTATGGATACTGAGAGTTTTTAACCAAAAATCTTCATTGGCAAGGGCTCTAGCCATGCTGCTCAAATCACAGAAGGCAAAGGCAGAGACTGTGAGAATGAGGAACTGCTCACTGCAGGAGAAGACCATGTTAGAGACCATTTAAGGAACCTGAAGGTACACAAGTGCATGGGACCTAATGAGATTCATTTGTGGGTCCTGAGGGAACTGGTGGATGAAGTTGCCAAACCACTATCCATTGTATTTGAGTTGTGGCAGTCTGGTGAAGTTCCTGCTGACTGGAAAAGAGGAAACACAACCCCCATTTTCAAAAAGTAAAAAAAAAGAAGACCCAGGGAACTACAGGCTACTCAGTCTTATGTCTGTGCTCAGCAACGTCATGGAGCAGATCCTCCTGGAAACTGTGCTAAGGCACATGAGAAATAAGGATGTGATTGGTGACAACCAACATGGGTTCATTCGGGGGCAAATAATGTCTGATAAATTTGGTGGCCTCCTACGACAACATTACAGCGTTGGTGTTAAGGTAAGAGCAACCGACATAATCTACCTGGACTTGTGCAAGGCATTTGACACTGTTCCACATGACATCCTTGTCTCTATATTGGAGAGACATGGATTTGACAGGTGGATCACTTGGCAGATAAGGAATTGGCTGGATGTTCATGCTCAAACAGTTGTCATCAATGGCCCAATGTCCAAGTGGAGACCAGTGACAAGTGATGGTCTCAGGAGTTAGTATGGGGACCAGTGCTGTTTAAAATGTTTATCAGCAACATGGACAGTGAGATTGAGTGCATCCTCAATAAGTTTGCAGATGACACCAAGCTGTGTGGAGTGGTCAACATGCTGGAGGGAAGGCATGCCGTCTGGGAAATATCTGGACAGGCTTGAGAGGTGGGCCCGTGCAAACCTCATGAAGTTCTAGTTTAGTGCAGGGGGGTTGGAACAAGATGATTTTTAAGGTCCCTTCCAACTCTAACCATTCTATGACTCTGTGGTAAACTGTTTATAACAGAAAATTCAAGTCAATTCCAAGCTATTTCGTCAGCCTTTCTCGTCCATATTGTGCAATTGGTAAATGCAGAACCTCAGAGTGTGTTGGCCACAGAAAGAAGTCAGACTTACTATGTGTTCAGCTCTGAAAATATTGGACCATACCTTTTCCACATTCTTCTTATGTAGAGTCTTAGTAGAGTGACATTGATTGCAGACAAAACAGTGGGAAAAAAAAATATGTGGGAGGCAAGCAGTACATGATAGTAAACAGTGCTGGCAAAAAAAAACAACTAGTAGACATTTGTTAGACACACGATTTAATACTACATCATATTCTAATAGAAATGATACCACGCAAAATGTAAGTAGTAAATATTAAGTTCATATATCAAACATGGAGAAATATTCATCTGCTGCAGAATATCTAACAGGATTTTGGATCGATTGTCTAAAAGACCTGTAAGATAAATTGAAAGAAGACATATGTAAGATTGCAGATTATGTGGCTTGATGGAACATCAAGGACAAGTAAAATGTCCATAAATATGTAATATGTTTTAGTAATCACATGAATTCAATGTGAAACAGCAAAATGCAAGGGGCTATATCTGAGAATGGAAAATATACGGCTTGTATGTACAAGATAGGAAACTCTATCCTCGACTGGAACAACTCCGAAAATTATTTAGGAGTCATGAGAGATTAATAACTGAATATAAGGTCTTATTGAGATTCCATAATTAAGAGAAATAATATAATCCTTGGATATATAGGAAAATTCTATTTATCATTGTATTTATCACTCATTATGTCGTTATTAGAAGTTTGTGCTCTTTCCGATGTGGACACTTAAAGATTGATTGATACCTGTGGATTCGTAAAAGAGTTCTGAATATTGCCAAAATGCTCAGAAGATTGCCTAACAAGAAATTTTAAAGTCAATCTGTTCAGCAAACCAAAGAAAAATTTAAGAGAGTAGCTGGCTAGGGTTTATTGCATCTGCATACGAGAATTTTAAGGACGACAGCAGTTGCTTAGATCCAGCAGATGAACACTACAAAATAAAAAGGAAGAAGATTCGAAGAAGTGATATATATGAGTATTTGTGTTCGTCTCTTTATTAATTACATTCCTTATTACAGACAGTCTGTATGTTAAAACATTTTTGAAAAATTTTATAGCTTCTCAAAAAAACCCAAAACATGAAAAAAATGAAAAAAATAAAAAAATAGCCCACAGCCCTATAGATTTTTGTAGGAATGTTCAGGTGAGGTTCATGAGCAGTAAAGAAGTTTAACTGTGTGTTCACAGTGGCTTTGTGTCTCCTTAAAAATTAACGAGTTAACCTATTATAATCTAATTGGTATAGAGAAGCAGTTAGATGGTTCTTGTGCTCCAAACTATGGTAAGTATTAAGTACCTAGGTCTCAGGAGTGCATGCTTCAATAACATTCACTTTTTTGTAACTCCTGATCTTCACCGCTCTTTTTTTTTTTTTGTGCATATTTAGGAAATGAAGGTATCTATGAACATTTTTATGTGATGTAAAGTAAGCTTTCGTTTGAATCTCAATTTTCTTTGGTTTATTTGTTTTGAACTTGAAACAATAGGCTTATAAAAATGGTAAACATAGTAGTTGTGGTAGGAATAGTACAATTAAATAAAGTTCATTTACCTATCGAAAAGAATCACTAAGTTAGGCAAAATATAAACAAGGCAAAAAAACATACAAATACTCTCGGATCCACAAAATTTTATGGTGTTATGAAGATTTTCTTTTTGTATTCCAGGTAAAAACATTAAACCTTGGTATATAATATGTGTAAAAAAAAACCATAATAACAATCATTCTGAAATATTTTTTGGCCAGTTCTCACTTTTTCTTGACGTCCCATGCTTTCCTTATGGGTACGTAGCTTTTTGTTTGATTCAAGTGGAACATTACTTAAAAAACCACCCACTCCATTTTTCAGGTAATTTAGAAGACTTCTGTGAGAACTGGAAGATATAAAAATGTATTTTGTTAATGCAGTAAGTTTCCTAGTTACGTTCTTCTCATGAAATTCAGTGAAATGACCACATCCTGATTTTTCAAAACAGTCTAAGATTAACTGAATGTTGATAGATTTACTCACACATTTTCTTAGAAAATAGGAAATTTAGGGCTTTTTGTTACCAATAAAGCTCTAGTCTTCTTCAGTTCCTCGTTTTCAAAAGTTATCACAAAAGCAAGTTCCAAGTTTTCAAAATATCTCAAAAATAACTTAGACCTCTAGAAAAAAAAATCACTTTGCTCAGGACTGAATTTTAATTTCATTTTTTTAAGTACATTTCAAAGTAAAGTTACTGCTTTCTGTAAAATCTCAGTCTAATTTCAGTTCATCTGAGATGGTGAGATTTAACTACATTGAAAGCAATTTTAACAACCCTAATTTTTCTAGACTAAATTGCCGAGGGTAAGTGCTGGTTAAGCCTTATTGCATCACGGAGTTCAGTCAATTTATAATCTTAAAGGAGCGTTCTTTTGTTCCTGAGACACAGATGAAAAGAAGAAAGTGTGCTTTCAGGCTTCTACATCAATACATGTGACCATTTAGCCTTCCTGATTAATCATGAAACTAATTTTACTACTGAGACACATTTGCATTTGTCTTTTCTGCTGTCAACAACACAACATGGGCATGTCTTAACTAGTAAGGAGCAAATAAACCTGGGCAGCAGAAGCCATCCAGCTACCACAGTAAATCCAGACAAATTTAGTCTGATTTTGGAGCTATGCACTCTTCCTTCCAGAGCTTGAGATCTATTATTAAATTGCTTTCTGTACTCAGATAATTTCCAACATGGTTTGGTTATCTCTGTTTTGTAATGCGGTGATCAGCATGACCACATTAAGAAGAAAATGCTAATTGAAAAAGGCAATGGTTACTATTTTAAGAAGGATCCTGTTTCATGCACATGTTTCTGAGTGAATGCAATCGTTTTAGACATCTCATTATCAGTCGTTTGTGCAGAGCATGCTCTCTCATTAATCTGAAACATGGCTGCTGGTTTATTGAAAAGTCACCAAGTGTCTGAAATCAACCGGAAGGGATGTGTTTTGAGGGTATGTAGACTTAATTAAGCACCAATTCTTATATTCAATACTTCTTGTCCCATTAAACAGCAACTGTAAGGTCATTAAATGATCATAAAGACACATTTATGAATTTCATAAAAGTCCAAAGTATCTTAAAAAAACTGAAAGCATAATCCTGTCTCTGTGATGTTCAAAAGCAATTGGCCCATTCGAAATACTGATGTACTTTAAGCTTGGGTTTTGGTGTAAATTGAGACAAGCTAGGATATGAAGATCAGTACTTCTTTGACCACAGAAATGTTTTTCAAGGCGCCCAGCACTACTGAAGCTTCATTTTCCCTGCTGATAAGCAGAGTGAAAGAAAATACACATAGTTTTTAATATGATTTCTGTGCTGAAACTTCACAGAATGATTTATTATCAAATATGTGTTTGTTCTGTATTTAAAAAAAAATAAATCATATCTAATATATGAAGAGACAAAGAGGCTGACAAGACCAAGAATTTTATCTGCATCACACAGGGTAAATGAAAATTTTATAAAGATTTGTGGCAAATCCAAATATTTCTCTCTTCAGGATATGTCTTGATTAGGATTAGCAGAACTGATTTTTATGTTAGCCCTTGTGGCTAAGGTGTTTGGAGCTAAGGCTCCATTAAGAGCCTCTGCTTATGGAAGCAGAAAAGAATAAACAGTAATTTTGGTAATTTGCAAGGTTAACATAAGTAGAAACAGAAACAAACTTCTGCTTTCTAGCAGCAAATAGATAGCAATGTGTTAACTATCTACCCAGAATGAGATTTAGATATACATCATACAGAATATTTACATGATAATAGAATCATAGAGTCATAGAATTGTCTAGGTTGGAAGGGACCTTTAAGTTCATCTAGTCCAACCATCAACCTAACTTGATAGAAAACCATCACTAAACCATGTCACTAAGCACTATGTCAACCCGTCTTTTAAATACCTCCAGGGGTGGTGCCTCAACCACTTCCATGGGCAGCCCATTCCAATGCTTAATAACCCTTTTAGCGTAAGCATTTTTCCTAATATCCAATCTGAATCTTCCCTGGCGCAACTTGAGACCATTTTCTCTTGTCTTGTTGCCTGTGACTTGGGAGAAGAGACCGACCCCCGCCTCTCTACACCCTCCTTTCAGGGAGTTGTAGAGAGTGATAAGGTCTCCCTTCAGCCTCCTTTTCTCCAGGCTGATGCCTGATGCACGATACAGATGACAGATGTAGAGTGAGTGAAACCTAAAAGTTTCTAGAATTAATTTTATTTTCATAAAAATGTGCAGGACTGAGTGCCAAACAAAAGGAGAACAAAAAAAAAAACACCCTAAGAAGTATTTATTTGCTTTTTGATTATTTTTTCAATAAAAGCGTGCTGACTTTTCATTTTGAAATTACTTTGTTTACATATTCCATTTTGGTTTGTTCCTTTGAAAACGCTTGGAAATCAAAAGACCGTATGATTGCAAAACAAGCAAAAAATTTTATTTTCTTAGAGATGTCTTCTAGAATGATACTTCTATGCTGAGATCGCTGGATCACTTAACAGCAGCTATATGTAAGGAGTCCTAACTTTGAATAGAGATTTTCCAGGGGGTTTTCCTCCTCTCTCTCTTTTTTTTTATTTTAAATTCATTGTCCCTCTTGAAGAGAAATAAAGGAGAATAATCACAAGAATGACCAGTGACTCTATCAAGCAAGTGGATCAGACAGAAAAGAGATGTCTAGAATCCTTGAGCTCTATCAAATGCTTTGAAAAGAGTATATTTATTTTTCACTTATTCAAAATGTTTAAAAAGGTATGTTAAAGACTGATGTGGGTTAACTACCTTGGTTTTCAGATGTTAAACACCTGTCACAAGATAGGAAATTAAACTAATTTAATCTGACTCTGATTGCCTGGTATTATCAAGATTAGGCCAGGGAAGCTTTACCCTGAACGTTGCCATTGTTGATAGCTCAGGTACAGCAGAGACTGGCTGGAATGTGCACTTCTCTCATGGTCTTGCCTCTGGCAGGGCCCGGCACTGACAAATTAATGCTCTCAGCTCTGAAAGGCTTAAACTGATTTGATTTTCCAATAGCAAGACAATTCTCCACTGCATGTCTCCATCCTATTTAAATTCATTTTATGCAACTCAGTTTTATCTGGCAAATTGGTGACTGCAATTAATACCTTCACTTTTTCCACAGTAAGATCAATATAATAGCTTTTTTTTTCCTTTGTGGGGGAGGGGAGTCAGGATTTTTTTCTCACCATTGTTTTAGATGAAGGATGTCCCTTGTATTGCAGATCTTGATTATTTCCAACAATGCTTTTTCTTAACTGTATAAATAAGAATGCTCTAATTTCAGTTTATTGAACAGAGCAGGTAACCTCTGTGACATAGACCACATGATGTTGAAGACAGGAGGTGCTTTTTTAATGTGCAAGCCTTTTGCTTCCTTTAGAGGAGGCAAAGACTCTATTATCTTCCAACAAGTCTAACAGTGAATTTCAAAAATTCTCTGGGCTGCTTGCTACCTGCTTAGTAAGTTCCAGCATATCCTTTGATAAGATCAACAATTTTCTGAGCTAAGTTAAATTCTCTGGAAAGATACTATCACTTTACTTTTTTTAGTGGAGAAAAGTAAATGAATCTGAGATTGCATCCTGACAGCAACAGAGAAATGGGCCACATGGGCTCTAATGCATCACCCAAACTCCTGAAAAGGAGTTGCAAAGGATATAAACTGATTCTAAACAGGGATTGATGTCTGGCAAAGTAGAAGGTAAGAAAGAACAACTCTTTTGCAAACAGATTGTATGTAAACTAGCAGCTGATTAACTGATCCTGGACAATATGATCAATGCATTAATCTTACACTTTGTCTATTCAGCTCCACCTGCTTACAGAGGCTACTTATACTCAGGACATTTGCATACTGCTTATATCAATGCTAATATCATACTTTTCAAGACAGAAGTCATGCTGCCAACCTATGAAGGAAATTGCTGTTTAGAATTCTCAAGCACAAAGAACAATCAAGAAGCTGTTGACCTAAATCCCAGTATTGCTTTAACTGCAGTGCCTTTCCTATATATCTGAGACTGCTTTCATATACTGGGGCCAGTAACCACTTGGTCCTGTAGCAAGGACCAGACTGACCAAACTGTCCACCAGTCATTCTGCTGCTCAGGTAATTCTACAGTGTGCTCTTAGACCTATTGCACCTCTTTAATGTTGGTATCTAAATTGGCTTCTATTAAACATGTGTATGCTACCCTCATACAATTCCAGGCATTTCTCATGCTAGCAAATACCTGAGAAAAATATTGTCTAATCTAGGATACAGGCCTATCCTAGATTAAATCTTATTTCTTTTTTTTTTATTTTTTCTTTTAATAAGGGTTTGATCCTACAGCCTGATGCTTCAGCTATTTCTGTGTTGGAAATGTTCTAAAAACAAGGCTTATTTTCTAAACCCTATTTTCCCTCAGTCTCAGGACATGACCATGATAAGCGTTTCTCAAATATATCTGGGAAAGTCTCATTCATCAAAGGTCCCAACAGCTCCATTTTCTTTGTTGTACGTGACCACTTCAATACTCAGTATGAGAATCCCCACCAAAAGCTGTTCAACTGAGGCAAATTCAATGAGAAATTATTTCATTGGTAAATAATTCCCCTCCCATAAGGACAGAGGATAAGAGGAAAAGCAAAAAGACAAAAAAGTATGCCAGTGATTCACCATCCAGAAAGTCACCTGTTAAGCCTGGTTTACTGACAGCTGCTATATGACCCATCCTCTTTCCAACCTGAGCAGCCAGCATCAAAAGCTAAGAAAGATTTTGTCTGACACTGAAAAATTTTAATTAAGACTATTTAATGTGAGCATTTATTCAAGTAGTCAGTTTAGCTGTCTGTATCTTTTTTAATTTATGAATTAGTGAGTTCAACTTCTTAGTTCATAGTCCATTCTTAATGAATTAACTTCCGATTGAAATCTTATGCTTCCTTTGCAAAAGCAAAGATTCCACTCTAGAAGAAGAGACAAAACAGGATATCTCATAACTGACCCTTATAGGACCCAGCTGTCTCTAGATTGTGACCAGCAGTCAAAAGAAAATATTTGTTAGGTCTGCATTCAGATGAATGCACAAGTGCTTGTGAGTGGCTCTAATTCACCATTGGTGAAACTGCTCACCCAGATAATACAAGGAAGGATGTGTTCCTAAACTGCAAGACCCCACAATAGCCATACATTGCAGTTTGCCTGCACAAGTAAAGGTGAATGTTGTCCATCCAGGATGACTGGTCAACAAAGCTGAAACTGCAGCAGAGGTGACGGCAGCTCTGGGGCAAAGGGAGAAGAAGGTTGGTCGTCATCCAGGGAGGGAGTAAAGACTGCAAGGAATTAGAGATGTTTTGGAATAAGGTCCTGGCTGTCAGACAAAGCTGGAAGGTTTCAAAGAGGTTTGGTATAGAAACAGTCTGATTTCCAACTTCCTGATACTAAACTCCTCTTTGGGTCTTCTACTTTTCCTTTTCTTCCTCTGCTACTTTTCAGGTAGAAGATATTCACAGACCTGGGATTCTTATTCACTGTACCCACTCAGTGCAACCACCTAACCTCAATTACAGCTTCTCTTTCAAGGACTGTTTTCTGTCTCCCACAGTAGAACGTACTAAGCCAGTCAGGCTGAGGTAAAGGAAGAGAGAGGTAGCCACGTTCAGGGGGCTTTCTTCCTGCTACTTGTCCTTATTGTAGGACCCCTAGCCACTACTGTATACCATGTTACTAACCCTAGGAGTAGCAACCATTCCACTCACCCACAGCTACCTGTACGCCAGCCAACTTCTCTGCCCGGGTAACAGATGCATGCAGGGAGGCTGTTCACGCTGGAAGAGATGATCCCCACCTATGATGAAACAGAGGATGCAGACCTTCATCAGACAACTAGCCATTCAGTAAGCCTGAGTTGCTATTCATTTCCAAACAAAAAGTAATTTTCTTGCAGAAGAATATACTGTTGAATCTCAGCAGGTGGTCGTGGTATTTTACACCTCAATGAAAGCAGGATTTTGTCAGAGGCTAAGAATAACCATTAGGTTTTGCAGAGCTCAGGGTCCTTGAAAATCCTGCTTGAACAGTACTTGAAAATCCGTGTGTATCCTTACTGATCTGAGACGACTGAAAAGATGCAAGTCATAGTGATTAAATGCCCATATGAAAATAGTTCACTTGGTTCACAATGGAAGTAATGGAATATGTTTTTTTGGTATTCTTTGAATCATATTAAAATAAGATGACCATAACTAGAAGAATAGTTGTACTGATTAAGAGGTTAAATAGGTAAAATAATTCCTGTAAGGAGTATTAAATTTCATAAAGGAGAAATACTGTTAAAAATAAATAAATAAATAATGAGCAGCATAAGAATAAAATGCTTGCAGGTAGCAAAGACAATGTCTAGATACTCAAAGTAAACATGTACAATGCATGAAAAGGTCTATACAATGGTCTATAGGCAGTTATTAAAACAAGAAAGGATATTCTACAGAAAGTAGATACTGTGTCCACCTATGGGAAATAGAGAATGATTCAGAACATTTGGGGGTTCATATGCACAAAGATAATAAATCAGAGAAAAAGAGATGTCAGTGATCAATTTTCTAAACTCATAAAAAGTAATAATAACATAAGGGTAAGTATTGAATTGTGACATAAAGGTACCATGCAGCGATGGTAAGGTCACAGTAGAAAAACAAAATTAACTACCTGGACCAGTATTCCCTGTTGAGGAACAAAAGGATGTTCCCAGACCAAAGCCATTTCTTATTCAGGAAGAGTCAAGAGGTACCATCTCAAAAATGAGTGTTACTAGAAAAGGTTTTAGAACACAATAGCAAAGTGAATAGCAGCAAACTGCCAAGAACAATTCATATTTGCCTAAAAGTTCCAAGGAAATCTAATATAAAATTTCCATCTTATGACCTGTGCTATAACCTCTTTCTTATATAAATGTTAGTATGTGAGTAACAGAAGGTGGCAAATATTATGTCATTTTCTATGTAAGGGCTCCATAAGAAACTACAGCTGAGTGTTTGATGCACAGGCTAGTCAGACTTCTTTAAACTATATGAAAGAATATAATTAATACATGAAGCCAAGAAAATATAACAGAGGAAGGGTGTTTCCTCATTTTTATTTTTTTCAGAAAGAAGTGACAAATCTATTCTAACATATTGAGGTATTTGCAGACATGTAGGAGAGCATGATCCATACAACACAGCGGACTTCAACTACCAAAATCATCTACCAAAAACTCGAAGAAACAAGGTTGGCAAAGAATAAGAGAAACTATCTAAAGTGATAGTAACTAATACAGTTCTGAATGGGCTTTTTCTCTTTTCCCTTACTTCTTAAAAGAAGATACTGCAAGAGTACAGAAGGCACAAAAATAGACTGAAAAAATGAGCAAAATATCACATGGTATCTACACAAGAAGAGGTTTCTAGAGATTTCTGGAAAAGCAACAACTGTGGGATATGGCAGTGATGTATGAAGTCATGAATGGATGGAAAGAGGGTAATGTGTATTAAGCAAAAGTATTTGTCAAGTTTAAAAAAGATGAGTATTTTTTTGCATAACACATAACAGAGGTCATTAGGAATTGCAGATGTCAAAATGATAAATGGGATCAAAAGGTAACTAGGTAAATTCATGAAAGAAAAGCGGTTACTAATATTGAAAATTCTGGTTTCCAGTCTTATTGCCAGAAGCTAGGAAAGGATACCAGAGAAAATAATAGCACATATGTACTTTGCATATATTCTTCCCTTCAGCATCTCTTATAAGCAAGCTAGTACCAAAGGTAGGATATTATGTGAGACAGATCTGTGGTCAGAGACAGTACAGCCACTTTTATATCTAGTCCTACCCTGAATTCACAAAATGAGGCATTGTCTTCCAAGATCAGGCTATTTTAAGAGCTGTTTCTATAGACAAAGACAGACTGTCAAGGTGACAACTTCTCTATTCTTCAGCATTTTCCACTTTGACACTCGGGGAACAGCATAACTGCTGGCAACCTAATGCTAGAACTAGGTGAATTATTAAAAACTCATCTGTGAAGTTGCTGAAGTGCATCTGACTTTCAATTCTCTAGCATCTCCCTTCACAGCTCTGTGAGCCCCCAGATAACTCCTTCTTTATAGAGAAGGGTTGTGAATTATCTTTATTTTGTGTGCAAAACTTTTGTGTTCCTGTGTGTTTTGATTCTTCCTTTTCAGTGTTTGTAAAATGGTCCAATTTCCAGAAGAAACCTGAACCTAATTCTGAGAATTAAATCTGAGTCTAGGCAACTCAGCCCCAGTTCAGCATCTTCTGAAAAGTTATGCTGCTCATCTTTGTCATAAAAAGGCAGAAAATTTCATCAGCTTTTTAACATATCTTATGCTCTATTCCCGAAAGCTTTTACATTCCTCTGACTGAAACAAACACTATTCTGCAGGAACTGCTCATAATTCACCAAGTCACACGCCTAATGAACTGACTATACACTACAAAGACTAAATAATACATCGTGAACATCAAATACTCAAAAACTCTATCTAAAATGGGTTGAAAATGAATTTGTGAAGGCATTTCACTGAGGAATTTATGAGCAAATATTTTTCAGAGGGACTGTAGTCAACATTTCCCAAGAAAAACTATGATGTAGATTTTTAAATAGTCTTCCTTATAGAGCCTCCCCTTGAAAGTCTCAGGCAAAACTAGATTCCCAAATATCATAAGCAGTAGGAACATCAGTGTCCATTTCCCACTTAGCAAAATAAGGCAAACAAAATTCTCAGGAACAGATACTTAAAGCCTCTAGTATAACAGGTCTGCCAAGGGTGTCTGCCAAAAGACCAGATGCTCTGGCTGGGAAACAGATATAATTTACAGTACTTGCCAGTATTTTCTGGTTGATTTTCTTTCCACCTAACAATGAAGAGTGAGATTTCAAATATTTCCTTGTGCTAGAACAAAAACTTTTGAAACAGTCATAAAAGTATTTAGAAGACAATGTTTTTGTAATAGAAAAATCTTAATGGAAATATATTTTTAAGATTCATGGCAGAGGAAAAATAAACACACATTCCCAGCTAATTAGCTCTACTATGCAGTTAAAATTGTGCAGTATGATGTCGAGGACATCCATATTAACAATTAGCAAATCATTTATGATTTATATAGACAGCTGTTAAAAGCAAAAGTTGGTTGTGTTTTCCAAGTAGTGACATTCTGATCAAATCCTTTATGAAACAACGAAAAATATACTTATTTGGCTTTTATATGCGAACACTCTCTGTATTCTACCATCCTGGCTCCTCATTTAGAAAAGTAAAAGAGTACCTGAATGTATCCCTTAGAAGGCATAATAATTAAATGCAGGGCAGAGTTCTGTTATATTTAATTTCCCTCATTCAAAACTATCACTGAAGCAAATCTTGTAGACATATTCTATGTACAATTTTATCAGAGGGAGAATTTATTCTACAGGAAAACATGTCTGCAGAAACCAATAAAGCAAACAGTGAAAGAAATATTTTCTTGAATATATATCCTTTGATACGAATTTCTGGTACTGCAAATCAAATGCTATTCAAATTAAGAGCAAAAAATATTACAGTAAGCATTTAAATAGAAATTGCAGAGTATGTCCAATGTGATAAATTCATCCCACTGTTTTACCAGAGAATACAATTTTGTAGGCAACACAGTTAAAGTTGCCATAACAACACAATAGAATAACTCATGCTATAGAGCATCAAATATAATCAATTAGAAACAAATCCTTCAAGTATTTGGAAGTCTTTTTGTATCCTATATGAATTAGACTTTGACATATTTTTCCTTCAAAAATATGCACTTTCCTTCAAGTGAAGTAAACAATCCTCAGTAATTTGCCTGTTAAACTCAGTAAAGGTATTTCTCCTCAAAGAAAGGCAATGTAATTTCTAATCCAGAAAAAAAGCCAGAAATTTTATCATCTTTAGTACATGCTTTAATATTATCAAGAAATAAATAAGTGGCTCATACTCAGCTGAAAAAAGCTATCTATCTCACATAAATTGCTACTCATCCCTGGAAGAGTACAAGATACTTCTTGTTTTCTTTTAGAAAGGTTGAGAAACAAGAGTGGTTAATGAAGGAGAAATACATCCAATTCCAGTGGAAGTCCTGAAAACACAATAATCTTTTAGTCCAGAAAAATTTTGAATAAGCTGCCTTTTCTTAAACAAGCCATGTAGATTATTGGAACATTTCTGATAGTCTATGAATGTGAGCTTGCAGGGTATAATACATCTAAGGTCTCCCATAAAACTTCATATCCATCATATCCACAAATCCCTTACCCAGTTCTTCTGTTACATAAATCTGGTAAAAAAAGTGCTAAAGACCACAACAACAGTGGTCTCGGAGAGGATGGTTAAGATAGTGGCCAAGAAGGCAGAGGAGAAGCAGCTTATGACAAAATAGTCCATAACATCCTTAAATGACCAAACATTTGCATCCATCTGGAGACTCAGCTAAAAAAAAATCCCTCGAGTATCTTCCTAAGAACAGCAGTTACCACGATGTAATGTCTTTTGGAATATTTTTTTATTTATTTCAGTAATTACAGACATTTTTATTGATTATAAAATGATTACTGAATTAATAAACTCTTTCAAGAAAACAAGCTCTTACGAGTAATACTACAATTCAGTATTTATGAAGAGCTGATCTTCTGAAAGTAAAGCAATATGGTAATCAGTAAAAACATCTGTCACCACTCAACTGTGGATGAATTATGAATTTTTTAGGAATGGGAATATTCTTTGAAATTGAAAGACATCTAACCATTATACTGTTGAGAAACTTGTCTATTTTTCTCTTGTTAACAAATACTCCAAAAGCTGCATAGAAGCAGTCTGATTTTTTTTTTTGCTTTTGCCTTTTTGGATCATAAGCAAAAACATATTAAACAGAAATATAATGAAAAGTTATTACTGTTTAATTTTGGATGACAGAAAAAAACCTTGTCAGCAGCAGATTTGCAAGTGAAGAATGTTCCTTGCCGAAAAGCATGTTCCTGGGCAAAGGACTAGAGGATAACTGTTACTGATGAGACCTATGCTCTTTAGGAAAAGAACCCTATGGTAGTCTGATTATACTAGAAAAGTCTACAATATTTAAATGTAAAAATAAAGAAAATCAACAAAATTACTAAGAAAATAATTTGCAGTCATGATTTCTGCAACTCCCAAAAGCATCATTGTACCATGATTGAAGGATGATTCTCATACTCTACTACTTTTTTACTTTTTTTTTATTTTAACTGGACAGCTACCTAGTAGAAATTTTCAATTGATTTTTCAAACTTCTGTTGTCTCAGTTCATGTTTCAGGCACTGAAGAATTTTTCTGTTTTGTTTGTTTTTTTTTTTAAAGAAAGAAAAGACTTCATAAATATCTAAAATTGCAGCCTCAAATACCCTCTCATTTTTAAAGTGAACTTTTGTCTGTAGTTATCAGGAAATTGTCTGTTAGATGTGTCTATACTAATAAGCTAAGCATGCCTATCAATGTCACTCTTTGTCACTGAGGTCAAAGCACCTATGAAGTCCATGTGATTTAATCTAAGAAAGCCTTCAAAACAGAGTGACTTCATGCAGTCTTTCTTTTGGATGGGTCCTGTGTATCTCTAATTTCCACTGAAAAATGTTAGTTGAAATAAACCAAAGTGATGGCATCGACCATTCTATCAATTTTACTGTACAAGAAACTGAGTTCCTGCACTGGAAGACTTTTTCTTGGTAATGGTTTATTTTTCTGGCCTGGATGAAGCCCATCAATCTTTGACCCACAAGCCCTCTTTGCCATCTGTTCTTTTCCTTCTAAATTGAACAAAGTGAAAGTAGTTTAGTAGGGCAAGTTATCATGTTTAAGCACGTTTAAATTCACTTTCCTGTCATACTTATTTTGAGGAAGTTCTCTGGTTCAGACAAAGAGACGGTCATGCCTTTAGAATCTAGTCATTTCTACCAATATTTCTTCATTCTTTGTTGATAGAACAGCATGAAGATCTTCTAGAGCTGTGTACTGCATGTTTTAGAATCATAGAATCATAGAATCATAGAATTGCCCAGGCCGGAAGGGACCTCCAAAGGTCATCTAGTCCGACCTCCCCGCAGTCAGCAGGGACACCCCCAACTAGACCAGGTTGCCCAGGGCCTCATCGAGCCTCACCTTGAATATCTCCAGGGAAGGGGCCTCAACCACCTCCCTGGGCAATGTAATGTAATGTATAACTAGTCATCCTCCTGATCTACTCAGTAAAGGTATTGATAGGCTTGAGAGTTTTCACTGCATTCAGCCCCTTTACCATGAATGGGTTCATCCCGCAGTTTAGACCATGCCTTACAGATTCTCCACTCTTAGGAGAGAGACTCATGTACTTCATAGGTTTTGGTTGGCTGAAGGTATCCAGCTCCCTTACCTTATCTAGATGGACCATATTCCAGGCAACATCAAAGGTAAAATTTGAACAGCTAAACCAAAGTTTCTTCTGAAAGAAACCTGAAGCAGTCCACTGAAGCAGATTTGCCTTATTGATATCAGTTGTTCAAGACACAATAGACATCATGTTTGAGTCTGATATTTTTCATCTTATCTAAGAAAAAGAAAATATTATTTATTTGATTATAGGGATATTCTTCAATAAGAAGAATAAAAGTCTAGGTAACTAATGATTAATGAAGTCCTAAAGCTGCCTAAAGCGTAGTTCAGTATGATCTGTGAAGCACCTTGGATTCTATGGTGGTCCTCTAGGAGTAAATGAGCTGTAGGAATACAGTGTAGGAATAATTTTTATATACTTAATTAGATATTACTGAGAAATTGTTAACGGAACAGCTTTTAGTTCTGATAAGTATTTAGGTTTGTCATAACTTTCCTCATCAAAAATAAGATAAGAATAAATTTAAAATCTCAATTAATTTATTTCAAGTGTGTACTTAGTTTCAAATGTATGATGGACTACAGATGAACTGATTAATGTTTTATCAAATAAATTCCACCATCTTAATTGTTTTCAGCATAATTTTTACTGAAAGGTTCCCTTTGAGTATAAAGAGTGTGTGTTAATTGTCTTGATTAGCAGAACATAATTTCAGAGTGATGCAATGGATGGCTATAAAATCTTCAGATGGAATAGGCAAGGAAGGAGAGGCAGTGGGGTAGCCTTTTATGTTAGGGATCATTTTGATTGTCTAGAGCTTAATGACGGTGACAATAGGGTTCAGTGTTTAGGGGTAAGAATCAGAGGAAAAACCAACAAGGTAGATATCATGGTGGGAGTCTCTTATAGACCATCCAACCAGAATGAAGTGGCAGATGAAATATTCTATAAGCAACTGGGAGAAGACTCACAATCATTAACACAAAGGAGGATCCAGGGAACTACATGCCTGTCAGCCTGACGTTGGTGCCAGGGCAGATTATGGAGCCGATCATCTAGAGTGCCATCATGCGTCATGTACAGCACAATAAAGTGATCAAGCCCAATCGGAATGGGTTCATGAAAGTCAGGTCCTGCTTGATAAACCTGATCTCCTTCTATGACAAGATGACCCACCTAGTGGATGAGGGAAAGGCTGCGGATGTTTTCTGTACTGTAAAGAAAGTAATTAATGGCTATCTTTATTAAATGAAACTAAGTAGTCAAGTGTTCCTTAGCATTTGTTATTGATCTGATTACAGCAACAGTATAAAAATTAAAACCTAAGGGTTTTTAAGAGTATAGAATGACAACACTATAGGTCGTCTAAACATTTTCACCGTTCCCCAACTTACTGTAAGAAGATTGCTGTTATAAGGGCAAGGGTTTAATGATACCAGCTAGTTATATTACAAGGGTCACGTTAAAAAGTTAATCTCTTGTTGCTTGTGACTGCAAAACTTCTTTGGCAATAAAAATGTTGGCTCTTTTTCCAGCTGGCAGAATTCACCAGACATTGCTTGTCCTAGACCATTGATTTACAAGACAATAATTGAATGACATAGCAACCTTATATTCTACAACAGCACTGCCTGATATTTCTTGTCATTCTGTGAAGAATGGGAGTTTAAGAGCTGTAACGAGCCAAGCTTCGGTATTACAGAGTGTATTTTATTTTTATTAGAAAAAAAAAATTGTCATTTTCATTAATTCTAACAGGAATGCAATGGGTTTACTACTATAGTCCACTAATAATACCCTCAATAAGGATTTTAAAGATATCTCCTACTTAGGGATTTGAAAACTGTTTCACATAATATCCTGGAGATTTAACTGCTGCATTTGGTGCCTTTCATGCCTCTTGCGTGCATTTATGGAACATATAGAGGGAATTTAAAAAGTTGAGACCTGATTCTTCTAAGGTCCACAGATGCAGTTGTCTTTCTAGATCTCAAGCCCATGAGAATAGCTATTCTGTGCTCAAAGTATGACTGTACATACATTTTAGAATTTTTTTTTTTTAAATTAAAATCTTATTATCTTACTGGTAATACATTAAGCAGAGCCCCTGTGAGTGGAGTGACTTTAAATTAACCTGAGAATAATGTTTAGTATTATAACTATTAGTCCTAGAAGCCAGAAATATTTGAGTATATACGTTTGCTTTTAAAAAGTTACTTTTTTCTCAAGCAGAAAATTGGCTGAAAACTAGTCATCAGCATCTGAATATTTTCAGAAGATTTCAGTGTGTGTGTGTGTGTGTGTGTGTGTTCAGGGACAGAGACTGTTTACCTCATGTCTGTATTTTTCAAACTATGTAGAGCACTTCCACAAAGCTACTGGTTATACTAAAAATATTCACATAAAAATCTGCCAGGTCGTGTGATCAACTTTTTACTTCCCAACCTATCTGGACAAAATAGATTAGTTTGTTATACATATACTGAAGATCAGAGGACTTAATCCACCAAAAAGAGAACAAATGAAGAAAAGATAGCAAGTGTTGAAATCCAAAAACGAGACGCAGGCTTTATCAGAATCAGTTAGCCACATTTCTGCATTATGTGGTAGGGAGGAAGAATACCACTAGGTAGATTTGATGTGAGAAAATTGCAAAGAGAATAATGGAGATTTAAAATGGTTATTACACTGTCAGAGGAGTACATGTAGGAAGAGGAGAGGAACTGCAAAGTGAAACACCTGATAGAAACCGAGATCAGAGAGGAAAGTCAGAGTAGCAAACATATATATATGGGGATATAGCCTGCTCAGATTTCTGAGCCTTGAAATTTCTACTTGCAGTAAAGGAAGAAAAGATTCTGTGTGTCTCTTGGAGGCTTGGACTTAAGAGAAGTACTCCTGACTATGGACACAGAAAGCGGGACTCCCTGCATCCTTGATCTAGCTTTTAGAGGGAAAAGGGGATTCTAGGGCTGAATTACTAAAACAAGATTTTTATGTCTTGCTAAAGGTAAGCTTTGTCCATGTAGTATTGGAGGGAAAGCCATTTGAAAAGAATCAATTTAGTGTTCTCTCTCCCTTGTTGGTAACAAATAATCCAAATAAAATGGTGAATAGTCACTGAAATAAACCTGATCCCAAGATCCTCTGGTGAATCTAGAAACTGGAGAGTGCCACCTCCGGACACCACTGGAGTAGATGGGTCACTAATTGTTATTTTCAGTAACTTAAAATGCTTCTATATAATCATAATTGTTCCAAGCACTTGGGGATAGGAATTTTCTCTGTTGATGCTCTGCAGGTGTAGGGCAGTGACATTTCTGTGGTGAAAACCAGTTCTGGCACTTTATTTGCCTGATATTTATGTGAATACAAAATAAACCAATTTTGATGGTCTGCCATGAAAAGGAATCACTTTCTTCATAGAAGAAAGGCAAACAAAAATATATACTTGCCTTAAAACCTCATTGGAGAGTTTCAGCGCAGAGCTGTTCTTCCAGAAACAAGCTAGTAGCTTACACCAAGAATACCAGCATGGACGTGGGGCTGGGGGTGGTGGGGACCATTCTCCCAAGGTATGCTATGTCAAAGCTTTGCTGTGTTTGGTTTGGTGAAACCTGTTTTCTCAGGCAGGTACTTAATATGAAGCTCCTACTTCTGCATGAGCATGTGAGAAATGGGTTTAGACTCCTGCCTTCCATGGCTCAGAACAGCCTGAGATGACAACCTGCACTTTGGGGCAGAGAGAGCAAGGACTGGAAGCTGCCTTTCCTGAAGCACAGAGCTCTCTAGACACAAAGAAGTACACGGTGTGCACTTTGCCAAAAGTGCGTGCTTTGATCTGGAGAGAGACATTTTGACACAGTCTGCTTTTGAGAACACACTGCAAAAGGCTTTGTTTCATTCCAGAGCAGAATGATAAAAGACTTCAGCACATTGAATAGCGTCAGGAAATGAGCTTTTCAACCTCTAGACAAGCTTTCCTCACCCCACTTTGGCCTGCTCCATTCAGATTAAATTATTTTGACCACGTACTTCCAGGAGAGCAGAAAAATATAACAAATACTTCACAATATATGGTGTCTTGTTCAGCATCACTATATTGTACTGCTTCCTGTTTTCACTGTTAATTTGAAGTGTTTTATGTCTATGTGGTATGACAAATTAAAATACAATATTAGGATTAAAAACCACATTACCTCTGGTGACAGCATCTAAGTTTTCCTTATATTTTTATTTGTTTTCTGATCTACCCAGATATTTTCTCAAAGCACTGAATAGGATCCTTTCTCCATCACTCACAATACTGAGTTCTTAACCTGAGCTAATTACAGAATTTGGCATGTGCCAACCAACATATATTATTAATATTTACTTGTGTACTTTCCCGTTTATTATTTGTACACCTTACAAATTGTGTAAACACTTTTTTTTCCAGGATTTCTTATCTCATTTCTCAACTAACAGGAGTAGTTTACCTTTGTTATATATTCCTCATAAAAGCTTGTTTTTTGCTCTACTGAATAAGCAATTGTTTGTCACTGGCTTCATTTTCATCAATTTTTAGAGAAAAGCAATGAAATGATTCCTTAACAAACAGTTCTTTATCATAGAGCACAATTTGTAGTGATAGACATCTGGTATATGAACTTGAATGACAGTAAAGATAAAAACCCAAAGGTTCCTGAAGAAAGAATGCTAACCCTTTACCTTTCCATATACCAATATGTGTTCTTTTCATCACAAAATAGGTTTAAACACATTTATTTTGTTTTACCATCCTTGTTATTGAATTCTAAGTGAAGACACTCATTTATATTTTCAAAGGGGTTTATATCATTAGTGTCACTCATTTCATTTGGGAAAGTGTTCTCATGTACTTTAAAAGTGACATTTGTGTGACATTTAAAATTACTGAGTCAATAGAACAGTTTGTTGTTTTTTCCCTTTCCTCAGAATGGAATTTTGTAAAACACCTATCTGGAAAAAAATATAAAATAGAAGAAAGAAAAAGTAGACTTTGTCCAGTTCATTTGCAAAAATCCTACAATTTTTGCTATTAGAAACTTTAGCTTGGTTCTGTTTTCATAACGACTTCAGCTGATATGACTTAGATCCAAATTCAACCCTGACATAACAGGGTATTATTGTTACACTAATGCCAACAAATTTAAACAACAACACTTTAAAGCACTTTTAGTTTGATTTGCTCAGGTTACCTGACATAATACCCAACACACTTTTTAATTAGACTGAGATAGAAAATGTGTGCTAACTGCTAGGTAGGAGGCAAGTGGCAGAAAACTTCCACTCCTAAAAGGTCAGATTTTAGCATTTATGACTGTCTCTGACATTAATTCTAGCCTTCTGGGTGCTCAAACCCACACTTCCTAAAGCTCCCTCCTTCTGCTTAACACTGGAAGCACTTAAGTCTTCACCTGTTAAGTTGTTTGAATACTTACACTCAGCTTTTTGCACACACTCAAGGCACTGACAGTTCAAGCAATGGGAAGACCCTGCTTAATAAGGAAGAGCCACCTATTGCCTTCTGTCTGCACTGGTAGCCACGCTGCGGTTCTCGCAGCACACCAGACCAGGTAAAACCTCATGGGGCAGGATTCTCCTTCCTGCCCTACTCTCTGTTAGACCTATGACAGTGGAGGTCTACCTCATCCTATCTCCTGGGAAGGACTAAAAACTGTAGCTCCTGCTTCCTCAGGAGCGTTGTAACCACTGGGTATCCTGGGGCATGGGGTTCTTCTGCAGCTTTTCTTTTTGCTGAAAAATTTTAAACTGTTCATAAAGTACAAATTTTCAGCCCGTTGGTCATGGCATTCTCTAGAGGGGAGAGGACACTTCAGGCTTGCTCTAGTTAAAAAGGTCAGGAAATATAACACCAGAAATGAGGCTGTCTTAGTCTTCTTCAGTGAGAAAGAACAAAGCAAAAATGTACAGAACACTAAATTAGGATGTCATTGCACAGAAAATGAAAATCATGTCAGTGTCACTTGGAATGTCAGCTTCTGAAACGACTTGTTAACAAACCGTTCTTCTAACCAAAAACTTCTCACCCAGCTACAGCTTAGGAGAGAAGACTGAGAAGACTTTCTCTTTTTTTTTTTTTTCATACCTCTAGCATCCTTCTGGTTGAGTTTTATTAATCTGAAATGCTAGTATTTTCTAGACTGTTTCTCTTAAGTTCTTGTGGAAGAAATTTTCTCTCTTCTTTTCTGCTGTATCGTTGGTGCCAAAAATATAAGTCTGTTGCAAAAACACTATTGCAATTCAGAAGGATGAGGAACAGCATGCTTGTTTTCCTTTTCCACCTCTACTAAATGCCAGGGAACATCAAGCAGTGGATAGGAAAGGATGCTACTTATGCAGCTTGGTTTTCTTGCATTTAACTGGATGCTGCTTTTGACATGTCTTCAGGTGCTACTTTCAGTTATTTTAGATTTTAATGTACATTTAAATGTAGGATAATTATAGAGTTTATTACCTTTATAAATGTGACACAGTATCTACAGGTGGATTGCCAAGAAAAATGATCTGTCTTGCTGTTGGATTCCCATTAGAAAATAGATATATGTATGTAAAATAAGTTGTGTTATGAATACCATCATTGAGATTATGGCACATATGGAACTCTGCAGATATAATATCAATGAATTCTCTGAGATTATTAAAAACAGAAGCAATGAATAAAGTACCCTCAAAGTTAGTGTCAAGCCACTTACTTTCCTCTCAGTCATGACCATCTGAGTATCTACAACAACCATCTCCATTCCCTACCATCTCTAGTTCGGACACAGGTCTTCCTACTTGTTTGAAGTAATAAAGCAGTAGATGTATGGCAGTAATTATAAACTAAAAAGTGGGCGTGATGAAAAGCAAGGGAGCTAGATGAAAAACCATGGGAAAAACTGAGGTTTGAAACTGCGGTTTCCAGAACCTTGTTATTGGCCACAGTAATTGGCCAACTAAGAGAAACTTTAATTTTCCAACAAATTACCTGTGCCCACTCTGTCATATATACATACACACACACATTTCACATATACATAATTCTCTGGAGTAAGACACACAAGTTTATTTAAACAGAAAAGAAACTGGAAAGTCCACCGGGTGACAAGATTATTATCTTTTTTTTTCTTTTAAAATACTTTATTCCTGTTTTGTACAATTTGACATTTGTAAAAGGCAAAGTAGTTAAAAAAACACCTCTAATTTCAATTCCACCATATTTTCAAGCTGCAAACTAGCAATTAGGGACAAATAGCTGTAGACCGCAGGCAGGACTGAATGATTTATTCATTGACAGGCAATGTACTTGTTAAGAGGCATTTCAAAAAAACACAAATATCTTCAGAAAATATGATCTTCTCCTTTTTCTTTTTTCTTCCCCCAGACATGGATAAAAATGAGAGACAGAGAAGGTGGCAGGCCTGGGGAGGTTGGCAGTGCAGCTGAAATCTTTGTCAAATTCTGGCCTAAGTGGGAGTGACAGGAACAAGATGAGCACCAAACCCGATTCTAACTCCAGAGACAAAGCAGCAGCCTTTGTTGGATAATAAATCTTTCAAACCTTATAAGAACAATAACGCATTTTGCCACTGAGGATCGTCATTGTTAGAAGATGCCAGACTGTATACTAAACAAACAAACAAAAAGGTTTTAATGCCATTAGTATCCTATAAATAGTGGGCAATGGAAATTTAGGAGTTATTTGGGATCTAGGAACAGCTATTTCAGCTTTCTCCAGCTGTAACCTGATAGGTATATCTAAAACCAGAGTAGAGGTAACATCTTTCCATATAACTGATTTCTGAAGGACAAAAAACGTCTGTAGAGAAGATCAAGGTATGATCCAAATTAAATGAATACTTATTTTGCCTGAGTTTTGCATAAAGAAATTGCAATAGAGAAAAGAAGACTGGCTTGCAAGGTTGGATAATGAGAAATCAGTGTACTTTCATGGGAGATACAAGCAGAACAGAGCTCTAGAATTTAGTTTAACTAAGTAATCTCTACCTCAAAGTATTAGTCAAGACTTTTAATAGCATCTATCCAACAGGGCATGGGACTATGTGACCATAACTACCCAAAGGTGATCTTAAAACATTGCTTATAGTTAATGACAGACTCTTAATCTCAAATCTAAACCCTTAATTTCTGCAAAGCCTGTTATTTACAGCCCTCCTATTGTTATATATAAGTAGCTGGTTTATTTGTAACGCCCTTTTGGATAGTAAAAACTATTATGTTCCTTGTCCTGCGCTAACCATGTCTTTTGACTTTCCTTCTTAGGTCACACACAAATATCTCCTCTAGGCAGATTACGGTATTTACCAACATGATGTCTTCCTTGCAATTAGTGACAATGAGAAATACAAAAGAACTGAGGAAGGGGGACACTCTAAGCCCAGGAAGGGATAACTAAAGGGATGAGAAAAACACCATGGACCTTGTCCCAGAAGCCAAAATTCATCTTTAAACCTATCAACAAAGACAGGTCACTTAACTCTGGAGCATCTTGATGAATGACAGCAAAAAAGACCAGACTGAGGCTACTACCTATACATGTAGCTCAGTCTAGAAAAGGGAGTATGCATAATCAACACACTGGACTGCAATCTGATATTTGAAGAGCTGGTTGACTTTGGCAGCTAGAGGAAAAAAACAATGATGCAAAATGTAACAGTACAAAGTATATGGTCATGGCTATAAGGACTAGTAACATTGTAAGTTCAAGCCTTGCCTGCTGGAATTAGAGGAGGAGAATGGTCTGGATGACTTGAACAGCCATGAAAAAGAAATGTGACCATGGGATGTCTCACTGACATATGTTTAGGAGCAACTGGGAAACATTAATGTCATTGTGTATAGACACCATAACTCTGCACCTGCTTCAGTTTACACTGAACGCCAGCACAGTCCCTGTGGGCAGGCAGTTGCCTCAGGTATATATCAGTCAAGTACAGGCCTATTCATTCTTATTTCAATATGGTTTAATTCCCCTGCGTGTCTCATGCACCAATGTTAAGCAGTCATCTTATTTCCTTAACACATTCCCCTTTATAAATTCCAGATTTTCACTCTCAACAGTTCCAGGCAAACATTTTAATTCATTTCTCCAGATGTCAGAAGGACTCTCCTCCCTAACAGCAGGGGACCAGTCAGGGATGAATAGCTACTTATGTCTGTTGGGAATATCATCTTCAGTCAAGATTCAGTATGTAAGAGAATATCCTATGACTGAAAGTGTCAGGCAGGTATGCTCAGGTCTAGGACTGTCTCCTTGTCCCATCTCTATAGAAAAACTGAATTGCATTCTGTCTTTACCTCTCAGGAGATCTGTAGGAGTTAATTGGGAAGCAGATTCTAATATGTCCATTAACCTCCTGATTGTAAAGGTAAATAGCATTCTTTGTTTCCTCAGTTACTTGATTTGAAATCATAAAAAAAGTATTAAGAGTTCCACTCTGCAAATTTAGTCTTTTTACATAAAATGTAGAATGGGTTTATGCAGTAATGATGAAGTAATTAAAAAATATGGAAATAACTTTATTACAAACTCAGCTTCTCTGAGTCAGATGAAAAAAAATAATAATACAAGAACTAGATGTATTTGGGCCCTCCAGGGTAAACATTCTGCAAAAATAATTGCTCTCTTTCATCTGCAGCTAAAACTGAGACAAGCAGTAATGTCCATAGTAATTATCAGTGGGTTAGTCATCCACAAACACCTCTGGCAATCAGAGCTGAAGTTCCTAAGAAACAGTTTGAATCTCCCTTGGCTCCCTCGTTCTAGCTGGGGAAGCAGCTGCTCCAATTGCTCAAACATCTCTGGAGATGCACTGATAAGTGAATAGGAGCTACTGCAGCTTCCAATACTAGAAAGACGGTGGGGTCAACTTGATGTTCCCCAAGGAATAACCTGGCAACTATGTTTATTCACTCACAATCACTACTTCAGAGCAATTCAGCACAAGGTCCCTTCCTGCCTCTGCCTGGAAACACAGGGCTCTTCCTAGCCATTCCCCGGCCTGAATTCCATAAGATACTACTTGACCTGTGCTGAGCTGAGTTTGAGCTCAGTGATCCTTTAAACAATGTACAAAGTGACCCCTTAAATAAAGTTCATGCTCTGGAGTATTGTGTCTTCTTGTCTAGAGTTAAAAGTGATTCTTTGTGACAGATTAATAAAACATTTATACTAAGTTGATTACACTGATCTCAGTGCCAAACCCCTACCTCATAAAGCAGCCAAGATTATTCACATATAAAGTGCTTCCAGCTTCAGCTGCAGAACACCAGAAGGCTCAGTATACAAAACAAAGGATGAGAAGAATCGTAAATTGCAGGAAGATAAACCTCTGGGAAATCATTCCTATTTAAACAATATATCCTTTTTTTTTTTTTTTTTAACCATGATAAATGCTATATACAAAAAAAAAAAAAAGAACTATTTAAATATTTGAACTGATACGAATTTTTAATTTATTGCAATGATTAAAGCTTAAACACCTGATAGAACTGACCAAACTTTTACTAACGGGTTTTATAGTAAAATCAATACTTTAAACGGGGACTGTTTGTTTCAAAACAGTTAATGGAAACAAATAAAAACTTTTTATTTTTTATTTTATTGCTTTACATCCTCACATAAATATTTCACATTTATGTATGAAGCGCCATACTCTGGAAGATCCGTATGAAGAATTTTTAGAAAAGCTATTGCACAGGAAATGTTGGCTCTCCACTTTGTTTTGAAATGCTTCACAAAATAAAACTTTCATAAGCTTGTCAGCTACCACTAGTTCTAATTGCAAGGAACAACCATCACAGCACTTTTTAAACTACAGGTTAAGCATTTATGGAAATGTTTGTTTCAAATATTCAATAAATATTTTTTACACAAATGACATGTATGTAGACCTGTGTACCTGTATGAAACCTCTTCATTCAACTAAATCATAACGTTGAAGACAGCGGCACTTGTCACTTGGGACAGGACTGCCTGCAGGAAAATGAGTTATATTGGCTGGAAACCTTGAAACCAACAGACCCTAAGACTGAGCCCAACTGAGTAGTAAGCCAACTAACTCCTCTGTTAGACTTGAACACCTGAGTCCACTTTTGCAACGTCTATGTTTTAAATCCCTGGGACACAACTGGAATTTTCTGAGCCCAGAATTATAAATCTCCAGTACCTACTTGTCATGTATCCATCATTAGAAGTTATAAAGTTCATCCTAGGTTGCTGGATCTGTCTGCAAACATCCACATTTTACAGTGAAAGACTGGAATGACAAATGCAAGAAACAACCCTTCCCTGGGGACCTGCATCTCGACTGTTCCTGCTCACATATACTTGCTTTTCTAGGGGCAGAGAAGGTGACCTTCACTTTATACAGTAAATTAAAGATATTTCTTCCATTGCATTTGAAACAAGATATGTGGTCTGAGTCCTACAATAAAACACAGCCCAGGAAAAAACACTGAAAAAAAAAGGTTTTGAAATCCTTGATATGGAAAAAAAATATGAAGCAACCCTCCCTCCCCCCAGTCATTTTCTTTATGAGAGGAACACATCAAAAGAGCTTAGCTTTGTACTATTCTGCAAGGTACAGAAATCTCTTGTTTCTCAGTAGAGGCTTGGCAACAAGGTCAGTGTGGTTAGAGAAAACTGTCTCCTGATGAGAAGGTGTGGCCTCCTGTATGTGGGCACCAGCAGCATGTGTCATCTGCAGATGTCCTCAGACCTCCTGAGCACCTCTGGGCTTTGAGCTATCCTGGACTGCCCTGAAGAGGCACAAACGTAACCCCTCTGTGCTTCCACTCTGCTACTACCTGTGTAAACATCTTACATGAGAGCAGAGCTGTGCCTCGAGCAAGCAATATGCTTGGTCTTTTCTGATTTTGCATTTTGCCTAAAATAACACTTTTTTATTTTCCTGTCAGAGCAATTTTCTAAGCCTTCTCATTTCCTTTCCCTTAAGGTAGCTCAGAGGAGGTATGGAGAAGCAATTTTTCTTTTGGGAAACTAATTTTTGACTGTTCGTGAAAAAAATGCAGGCTAAAACTGAATGTGGAGTAAACAAGGGGAATCAGCTCATTCCTTGGTTTTAAAGGGAGTTTATTCTCCAAGCAGAAAAGGAAAATTAAACTCGTAGCAATACTTTAGTGACAGAAGCAGATTGAAATACAGGATATCTGCATTTAATTCTGGGTTGTACTACCAACTTACTCTGTGAACCTGGACAAATTAGTTCCCTTTTCTCCCCTTTTTTCTTAATTATAACACTAAGTTACTCCCAGTTAATCATACTGCCAAGTTACTCCAGCTCATTATCGGTGTTACCTAGTCAGCCTGTAATAAATTAGAAGCATAATTTATCCCTTACTATGTACCTGTCTTGACCCTGTTCAGCACTGGGACCCAACAATAATCACTATCTATTAGTTTCTTGAGATATTAATTTAGAGTCCATTTCTGGAAAAAGTTTCAAAAGGCGTCCCTGATGACCACAGACCGAGAATTCAAAGACCTTCATCTAAGATAATATACCTGGACCTTAATCTAAGTTTAATTACATTAGATACCAAAGCTTCTTCCAATTTGCTTTCATATTTCTTTTTCACTGCATTCAGAAAGTGCTAAGGCTGCGTAGAACATACATATGTTTTCTGCTAAGAACTGTTTGCATTATTAAAGTTTCATCGGACAAAGAAATGTCAATCTGTTCTCTGCCATTCACATGAACACAAGCATTTTGTAAAATGATTCCTCAAGATGAAAGAACAGGTGATTGAATTATTTTCAGCAGTATTGTCAACACTCCACCCTTGGCATTAAGCAGCTGTGAATAAACATTAAAATAATCTCAGAGGGTTTTTTACATACAAAATCAGTAAACATATGTATTACACATCTACAGGAAAAGTGGGTTGTTTCTCAGTCTTGAAAGAATAAGCTCAGTCATCTTTCTTTTTAAAAATAATGAATATCAAAACAGTGCAGACTTTTTTTCTTTATTTTCCCAGTAATTTTTTAAAAGGACAACAAGTCTTGTGCAATTTTAAGTGAACCAATGATCTGAAACTAGCTGTTAGATCAGCTTATGGCATTAAATAAGTGAGAAAAAAATTGAGTAAAACCTCTAAAGTTATCTTACAAGAAAAAAAAGTAAAGGGTGGGGTTTGGGGTTTTTTTGTTGTTTTTTTTTTTTTTTTTTAATTTCTTCTAATTCATCTTTAATGAGAAAATGCACTTGACTTTCTTTTTTCAGGAGTGAGGTTTAGGTCACAGCAGAATGTTGCACAGCCTTTAGCCCATGTAGCTAACCTATGGTCTATCTCTATAAAAATTTTACAGCAAAATAATGTATAACTAATGGATTTTTCATACTTGTTAGCCATGTAAATCAGAATTCTTGAATCCTTTCTCTGCCTCTCCTAAAAGTCCTTTTCTTTTCCACACCATATAGCTCAATATTAGAGTCTCTTATAACAATGCCAATGGTTTTTTACAAACAGATATTAACACTATAAAAATACCTGAAAATTAATGTAGGGATTCTCAAAGTTTCCTCTTGTATCTACAGTCAAAAGATGCTGTCAAGAAATAGCATGGGCATCGTAATTTCATTTCTGTACTCATGATATTTTCTTAAGATTTTGAAATTAGTATCACTAGTAAATAGTCTTTATTAATATTTGAGCAATCATCACACCCTACTGTGTAAAAATAATTTGAATACTCTATGGTTTTTGCTTGACTCAGTGCGTCTGTGTGCCTCTCAGATACCTGTCAAACATTGTTGTATACACTGTGATAAATTAAATAAGCAGCAATCAGATCCCAAAGTCCTTGTTCGTTCCGATTCTATGTAACTTTTCACAATATGTGTAAGAATTCATATTTCCATCAAGACATAAAGAAACCTGAAATATATCAAGAATTATATCTAGTAAATTCTCATGATCTTCTGCTGCTGCAAATGAGAGCACGAAATCATTAAAGTTCCTCTTTTACAGACTCTCTGTATTTTGTCTGGTTTTATTAATATTATTCTTGTTTGTGTTACTGATTGCCATAGGAAAAATAATTTGGGGGGGAATGAAGAGGGTGTAATTTAATATATTTTAAAATTTCAATAAAAATAGCTCATTGATTTTTCCTTTGGTGCTGGTTGTCAGTGGAGATCCATCTGTTCATTATTATATGAAAATATGGCATTTTACTTTCTTCTCTTAGCTACCAGGGAATGAAGAACAAAGAAACTGCTGTAGCATTGTATGCTGCCTCCCTTGTGCTGTCCGGTGAAATCAGCTATTTCAAAAATCAATTGTTAGTTAAGGCTTTTCTCCTTTTTGACATTACTCTACCCAGCACTATTAAAACGCATTCTGGAAATCCTGAAGGGCTTGGAGCTGCATGGTGTGGCAGATTTTTAACTTCCAATTGCTTCTTTTATGTTCCCACAGTGTCTGTCTTTTATTGCTGTGGAATAGTTACCTCCTTACAATCCAGACACCTCTATAATACTTGAAATCAATACCTCAACATGCAGATGGGAAGAGGGCAATTAGGCTTCATTGTGCAATTGGTGCTATAAGGCTAGCGCTTGGGATATAGCACATATTGTATTTTCTAAGTTAAAACAACATGGCATTTCAAAAGCAAATGAATGCTTAGTAAAGCATCTGGCCCATAGGCTGCAGAGAAGAGTCAAATCCTCACCAGCCTGCCATGACACTGATATTCTAGTCTCTCCCAGTGGGACTGTGTTAGCACGATAAGGTTTTCTTTGTCCATGTCAATGCAACTAACAGAAGATCACTCTTTGCATCCTGATGTTTCAAAGCTAGATTCTTCCCAGAAACAACCCTCCAATAGAAGCAATGAAGGTGTTGCCTTACTTGAGATAAAAAATATAACAGCAAGCAACGGCAATTAAAAAAACAACAACAACAACAACAACAACAACAAAACAACCCAAAAAAAACCCCCAGAATCCAATTTTCCCCCTCTGGAAAGATTCTAAATGAGACTATAATATAAATTGAACTGGACACATTTTTTTTTTAAAAATCCTATAAATGTTATATATTCTTATCTTTCTCCAGTAACATATTTATTCTTCACTGGGTCCTGCTCTCCAACAGGATATGTGCCCACTGGCATTTTTGAGAGTCCGCCATCGCAACCCTGAAACATGGCCCCAAAGATACAGTTCACTCTCTCACATGTATTAAAACAGCCATCTGCCACATTTTACCTTTTACTAAAATTTGCCACTGTCTGCTTTGACTAGGAGAGACATTTTTCTACCCCATAATCTCACAACCCTTGTACCAGGAAGCTGAATTTGCCGTTGATCAGCTTTTGTGCTTGTAAAACATATGAGCTAAATTTGCCTTATTCTTTTCACTAGGACAAAATTTATGTCATCCTCTGTCACTGGTATTCTGGGAGGTGAGTAACCGCTTTATTACATTAATCTACATCATCCCTTTGAGACTTGTTTCATGAAGGCTAAAAACAAAGAAACCTTTGTAGGTTGGTGATGTTGTTTGAGTTTGGTTACTCTAAAACCCTTAAGTAGAACAAATAAAATTGACTCCTCAGTTTTTGGCTTGATAAATGACAATGGAGTGTTTGGGGTGTTGGTTGAGAAGTGCTGTCTTTTTTCTGATGAGCTCCAAATGGAGGTAGAGGCTAGGACTGCCTGAATAAACACCTTGTGTAAGCATCACAAAAAGAAGAATTTGAAGCTCTGTCAGGAAAAGAGCAGTTGATTAGGAAAATTTAGAGTTACTGAGCTACAGTATTTTGCTGAGGAATGGCAGATACAAAGAAGCTTTTAGTGAACAAAAGTGAAAAAAAACTATGTGACAGATTAGAAAGGAGTAAAGGAAGCTGCTGAGTTGCCACTCTCAAAGAGTGAAACACTATGCTCTGTGAAAACCCACATAGTGCAAACACCTGTACTCATAATTTTAAGCAACCCATGCTGAAGAACCAGGAAAAAAGCATACCTGTATCATATGTGCTTGAGAAACAAATGAGTTGCAAAAGATCCCAACTCTGAGATGCATTGTGCTAAGCTTTGTGCCTGTCAAACATAAGCATAAAACATGTTAGCTGAAACATTTTATGGAGGACTGTATTAAAAAAATCAGGAAAGACAAGGGGACTCACAAGGCATCAATGAACTCTCCACCTTTGCCAAGCATTGGTGTGAATGCTTGCTTACCAAATTCTGTTCTTTATCTTCCCTAGTTAGGAAATTTAAAGTTTCTCCCCATTTTGTTCTCTACAATCTGAAACATGTAAACAGCCTGCATACAAGAGTTCTTAGATTAAACCCGTTAAACTGTAACAAATGGCGTGTCATTGTATATGGCAGGATTATGCATTTGTTTGTAGACAGAGTGGAAAAATTATTGCTAAGTGTTTTGCAGCACTATACCATAAAACACAAGGATGGAGGCTGGGAAGACAGCAGTCTACTCAGCTACATTGTAAGTCTCTCAGATTTACGTGGATATGAATGAAAGAAGAATTGGTGCTTGATGTCCTGGGCTGAAGAAGTTGGATTTAAAGAAGTGTCATGGGCTAAATGGAATTACTCAGTTCTATACCTTTGGTAATTCGAGCAGCTGTTCAAGAAACTAGAAAAGCCTGTGAATACTGCACTTCGTATACATCTGTCTTCCACTCAGCTGTCACAGCTGCCTGTCTGATGAAAGGCACACTTGGAGCTCTCTTGCATTTTTCACTCATATTACTAAAGCAAAAGTTCTACACTAAATGGAATATTTCTTTGTTAAGAATCACTGTCCCAGTCAATCATGTCTCAAAGATGTGCCTGCCAGATTTTCTCCATCCAGTGCTTGCAGCACTTTTATGTAACCTGCTGTCATACACAAAAGGACTCTTTTCTTTTGATAAACCATCTTCAGGTACTTTAGCTAAATTAATGTGTACTGACTAGATTATTGCTCATTAACTTCCTGTATGTCTTAACTTAGTATCATCAAGCTTAAAATCTCTTTCTGAATATTACGTTGAAATGAAAAATGGCAAAAAATAGTGATTCTGGGACAAGGCACTCCGACAGTTTAATGACCAGAGTGAGTGACTAGGGAACACCTCTCCCTGTCCCCTTGGTCTCAGGCCATCCCAAAAATCCATCATATGTTTCAGTCACAGATTTGTTTGTTAATTGTTTTAGTATTTCTGAACCACAGTTTTCAACTAAGTGTAAGGAAAAAAAGATTCTAAAGGGATTTATAATTAATGGGTTGAAACCAATCCTTTTATAGTTCTTTTGTGAATGGTTTGAGTCCCTCACTGTAGGACTTTTACCTTTTCATGTGTATGTTTGTGTGTCCACATGTGCACCTCACTTTGGGCTTTAGAAGACTTTGCCATTGTTTTGAAGAAGTGGTTTTGCTGTTCTTCCAAAAATGGATTAGTGATCTCTGCTGTGACTTTATCACAGTGTATAGTCCTTAATTAATTGTTTACAAGTTGTCAATTTCTTACAAACAGTCCTTTCCAATAAGTAGAATAAACCTTCTATTATTCAAGCAATTAACCAAACTATAATTATCTCAGCATCTCTTCCCCTGCTATTTCAAATTCTGAAATTATTTTCAGCCAGCATCACTTGCTTCGTAAATTAAAACCGTTAAGTGTGGCTTATTTTGTTACACTTTTTTGACAACAGTATTATATATTTTTTATAGTCTTCAAGGATGTCACCTTAACTGAAGGAATTAATGAAATTGTCAGGTAAAATACTAGAATCTAAATGTTTTGAATACATAAACACATACAAACACATGCTTCAAATTCGAAGAGAACAGTGTACTGTGAAAATGATCGACTACAGTGTTCAGTATGGACAACATATTTAAACTGGAGCAAAGTAAAGCACGCATTTTAAAATGCACCTTATATTACTCTGCTACATTTGAAAAAAATGATTCTGCAAGAAACAAATGGGACAATGCCATAACATCAGTTCTGCTGCCTTCAATTATTCTAGTTATCAATGCCCACATTTTTAAAGCTTAGTTAAAGAAACAATGTGCCCTATGAGCTATTTCTATTTCTTTTTCTATAAAACAACTTTTTAACTCAATATATTTTAGTATGTTCTTTTCATGCCTCGACTGAATAAACTTTGTTTGTTGAAATAAATAAGTGTCCTTTTTTTCTGCTGCTGGGACAGATGTAATTCAGTGTGCTTACTGCTTTGTCTTGAATTTACTGTTCTGCAGTGAAACGCCAACCTCACTTGGCAGAGTTTCTTAACTGTGGATGTTATAAAATTGAAAGCTTTGACACATTATGATGATTGTACTCAGTTTTTGGTTTCATCACTATTAATTTCATATGAACTGAGTTTTGCACATAAGTAAAATTTCACAATTTTATTTGACAAATTTTAATTAAACAAATTACATTACATGGTCTATGCACTCTTCTGAACAAAGGACTTTTACAAAAACTGAAACATCAGCATTTTGCCTGAAACCACAACTCTAGTTTCGGTAAAGAAGGATGTATCTACCTTACCAGACATTGGTTTATAACATGCAGAAATACAGTATAATTGAAATTGTCGTTTGAGTGAAGTAACTAGAAGTAACTCATGACAGTTAGATTCCCAATATCATCCTCCAACATGAAATAAGGTGCTTCAGAATAGCGGCTTCAGCCAGGAGAGAAATGAAAATAGCAGATATTTACCTTGCAGTGTCAATTTCCAATAAGAAAGTTACAGCCTTAGTACAGAGATAGATGCTGGAAGAAAGGATTTGTTGTCACCCCCACTTAAACAGAACTAAGACAGAGTAAATGTCTCAGTCATATTATACCAGAAGTCTGCTGAAAACCTTGAAGTAGAAAGCAGATCTCCTGAGCCCCGCTTTGGTTCTGGCAGCATTACTGGACGAGAAGCCTTTCAGAAATGTCACATACAAAGCTGGGTCTTGGAGCCATTTTGTCATCGAGACTATTCCTAAGAATTTTGGATTTGTATCAGTTGTTGGAGTTTGATTGTTCTTAAAATGTTTGTCTCATAAAGAACTTGCTTCTTATTTCTGAATCACCTCAGCTGGGAGTCTTTTTTCTGTCATATCAAGAAACGCATATAGTTTCATCAACAATAGCTTTATTTATCCTTAACTTCTGTTTTCCCCAGACATTCCCTTGGTAATGATTTTGTGGTGATTTAATACTTTATAATTGTTCTCTTTGTAAATCCATCAGCTGGTTGTTCTGTGTTCTTGAACTTCTTCCCAAGTACATTTTTGGCAGCAGACTACACTCACAGTTTCAGACACTGGCTGTCTCAGTTCTTTTTTGTCAAGTCTGTCCAGTCTAGTTTGTTTACTCACTTGGCTTTATCATTGCTTTTTCTCAGATATCAGTTAGGGTCATGTTCCATCCTTTTATAAACTAAATATTTTAGTTTTCTTCACAAACCTGGCAGACGGTCAGCTTGTCTTCCTGTTCATCTGGAGTGTGAATTCAGTTTCCTCTTTTTTGTAACTGTCCTTCAGTTTTGCTCCTCCTGCTTTGGCTGTGCATTTCCTTTCCGACAGCAGTTGTTCGATCTCCATTTGAATGCTATCATCTGGAATAGAAATTGTACTGGATGGAATGTTTTTCAGCTAAACATTGAGTTTTCTTTTCAAATGTTAAAACAAACAAATAATTCCTGACTTCCACCAAATTTTTGGGAACCAGATCCCCCTGTCCAAGAAGCAACTTGCAGCACTGCTCTGGGTACCTCAAGATTATACATGAAGGGCATGCTCTTTACTTGTTCTTGAGTTTCATCAGAAAATTATCAGTTAAGAGTTTGTATTCAGTTCAGCTGAACGCCACCGAAACACAGAAAAGTCTGTTTTCCTTACTAAACGTTGGAGACCCTGGGACTTTTACGGTTAGGGCTGTCCTGCAGTTCTTTCCCACGTTGAGTGTTACTAGGGCTTTCAGGCATGAAAACTAGTTAGGTCTCCACATTGATACTTCCCTTTTTTGTGACTTCACGTCAAATCTGTTTGATGGAATACTTTAAAGACTTGACGATCTTAAAGGTCTTTTCTAGCCAAACAATTTTATGATTCTGTGTCTCCAGCAGGGAAGCCGCACAGATGTGATGTGTTTACCACAGTGTAATTTAGGCAGCTGTATGGCTGTAGCTGGGAGATGGAAGAACTAGCCCAGGTGAGCTGTGTCACAGGCTGAGTGTAGTGCTGACCTTTAATGCTCTCTCCAGAGCCAGCGTACAGCTGTGCGCTGGGTGTACAGGCATACACTGCCCAGGGTTTGTGTACAACGGGGACAGAGGCTGGTGCCCCCAGAAGGCCACAAGTCTCATCTCTGATTTCCCAGGTGGGCTGAGTGGGCACTCAGCCTGGAGCAGCCGATGAGTCCACAGAGCAAGCTCTGGGAGAGGGCTTGGCTCAGCTGTTAGAAAGCCAGTAAAAATATCCCTGCCATGGGAATGCTTTTGTGTAATTGCCTCTTCCGAGACTTTTACAACTTCTGAAACATCTGTTACTGGGTACGGCTGGCAATGAGAAGCTGTATTAGATGAGTGGCTACTCTGATCCAATGTGGCAAGGTTTATGTTCATGTCGCTATTAAACTTGTCACATTCCAGCAAATGAGTGGACATGTGCAGCATGATACATGTGCGTTATGTAAGAATTTTACAGTGCTGAGCTGCCACAGAGCCGACTAGATTTTCATGGAATGAAGGACAAAATGCAAATCACTCCCAACAATCTGGCAAAGATATTTTTGCAGAGAGAGAAGCGAAATTACCATTAATTCTCAAGTTCAATTCTTGAAAATGGCAGTGCATTGAGGCACTCCACAGTAACAGGGCACAGATAACCCTCAAGATAATATCTAATTCCTCATTGAATGGATCTGGCTCAATTCTGATCTCAGGTAAAATGTGTTAAAAAATTTGATTTCAAGGAAATTATTTCTGATTTTTGCTGTGATAATGGAGTTTTGACAGAGTTCAGGAAAACTATCAGGTTCCAAATGCATGTTTTCACGTTGCAGGTGTGCCTGCCCTTCTCAGCTCCCTGCTAGAAACAGCCTTTCTCACCAACTGGCCACCTATGTGGCATTAAACTGAACAGTACTAATCCGCCCACACTAAATTGTTTGCATGTCTAATTCTTCACTGCTGATATGGCTCATTTTGATGTATCTTAGGGGGTGTTTCCCATGAGTCAACTTAGTGGTAGGTCTGAGAGGAGAACAACTACCAGTCAAGGAGGGAAAGGTGACTCCTTTAGCAAGCACAGCTATTACCAAGTTAGGACACAGGACTATAATTTTAGCATAGTTGCTTCTTTAAATGTTTATGATGATGATGGTTTGTCTATGGCAGTGTCAAAGGACTTGACCTGTACACTCAGCCTGTGCTCTTGTCTGAAAATGAATCTGCTCACCAGTTACTGAACTGCAGCCACGCACCTGCCAGGAGAGTTGGCACCTTTCTAACTGCCTGCAGGAGCGCAGTGCAAGAGTTATGAAAAAAAAAGTGTATCTAGTGCCTCATTTCTTCAAGTTGCACTGGAAATGTAATTACCCAGATAGAAACGGTACTCAGGAGGTTAACTTAACTCTGCCTCAGACAATCAATACACTGCAAACAACTGAACTGAAAATCTATTTGTTAGAGTTATGTATAAAATGAAGAGTAGATCAAAAATTCTGGGTGGGTTTCACACAAACCAGTATCATATAGGGAGGCTGAATGAAAGGAGAAAAGCTTTGAGATAAAATCAATACTAATATCTACTCCAAGATAAGACCTTTGTTTTTAACCTCACTGTGGAACTTTTCAAAGGGTGTGTTTGCTGCCTCAGGTCACCAAAACAGAACATTTGATGGAAAAAAGCAGCACCCATGCTAGTTTTTTACTGTGGAGGGCTTGTACTGCATTTATGTCTCACAGCATATATATAGATATTGCACAGCAACGAGCACAACTTCGTAAGTTCAGAGTCCCTTTAGAGCCAGCCAGTTGCTCATGGTAAGTTCAGAAAGAGTAGGTTTCTCATTTCTTCAGATCTTCTCTCGTTTTCTTAACTTTACAGCCTCCTGGTAACGTTTTCAAAAGCAGATCATGTCTCTGGGTATTTTGTTTGACAGCTGTCAAAAAATTTGACAAAATACCTACTTCAGGTCTTGCTTACTGTGCAGGCAGAGCTGCGCAGATCCCAGCAAGCAAACAGCACCGGATGCTACGCAGGTTCCTGAGTCAGCTCCTCAGCATCTGATCCATCCTCTGTGGCTGAGGCTTTCTTACTAAGCTAATGAGCTCGACAGTTTAAAGCTTGTGTATGTCAGAATAAATTGCAGTTACTTGGCTGTGATTGTGTCTAGACTGATTGGCAGGCTTCAAGTTTGAAGGTGATGTGAGCTAGGAGATCTTTTAGGACAAATTTCTGAGTTTGCTTGTCACTTTTGTTGTGAATCTCACTATACCTTGTTTTTCTGCTTAGGGTTTCAGTGCCTGTATTTATGTAATTTTGTAAAATACAATTGCATGAAATTCTCTCTCTTTGGTTATCTTCCCCACCACAAAAAAAGGTCATATACCCTAGGAATCTGAAGAAACCTACAAAAGATGATCCTTAAAACCTCAGATACTGGAAACTAAATGTTTTCCCCTGTTGCCCACAACAGTATCTGGAGAAACACAGGCACATATATCTCTGGGTTCTCCTTCCTATTGCCACTCTCAAGAATGCTTTTGTTTCAATCAGTGAAACATATTACGCTTTAAAGGTGAAAGGATATCAGACTTGTAACTTTCTAAATCCCATGATCTGGGACACAAATCTGGAAACACAATCAGAATTTTTAGAGCAGCTCTTCTCTTCATATTACCATTGCACAGGTAAAATGTATGATTTACAGGTGGCACTGTTGGAATCCTGTAGCCAGTGTTAGTGTTATGGAGAAATTGCACTCTGTTAGTGTGAGTGCAAGAAATCACAGACAGGGAGTGTTTCTGAAATCTCACCACCCACACATGGAATAATACCTGCTATCTATCCCATACGGATGAAAGGGACAGATGCATTGCTGCTAATAGCACATCTTCTATTTAGAGAGTACTCACTGAGTAATGTTCAGACAGCAAAAGAGACACTGAGTTACATAGTGCCAAAAGAAGCGTGATTGATTTTTTTAGGTTTGGTTTTTTTAATCCTCTCTCTCTTTGTGCCACATTCTTGGAGACACTGTGCACTGGTTTTGCTGTTAGTAAGGGAAAAAAATAATAATGTGACTTGCTTCTTTGTAAATGAGCAAGCAGCGATGCAATCCAAAGAGAGAAAACTAATTTACCATAATCACTATTTCTCATCTTTGTGTATCATGATCTGCGTTCCCCAGGCAATATGTTTCATTACGTACTTGTAAGCCACCTATATACATGCAAACTGAATGTACATCCGAGATGTATTTTCTACTGCCACAAAACAGCTGTGTGTTAGTCCAATTCCCACTGCAGCACTAGAAGGCAAAAAACTAAGAGTAAAAACAAAGTAATAAATCAGAATAAGAGTGGGAGAAAATTAGAGAGGGGAAAAAAATCCTTCTTTGCTTAGTTCCTGTGGAGAAAAATAATCTCCTCAATCAGAATGTAATCTCTTTGCAACACTGCTATGCTGAAGTCACTGAAAATGACCCACTCATAAGACAGTAATAATATTAACGTTTAACTCTGGAGTTTAACTTCTGGAGAAAAGAGATCTCTTCATTAGTTCTCCGCATCTCCTAAAGACAAGGTCAAACCCCTTACTGATTCAGGTTTTAGTCACCTACTAGAGAAAAAGTAGCAACGAGAAACACCTGGCTTCTGTATCCCTTGAGTAGAGTTCCTTGTCCATATTCTGTTAAAAAAAAAAACCATTAAAATTTAGAGGTATCTTCCTGACATAAATAGGGATAAGAATACAGACTTTTCAGCAAGTTTCAGCAAGCTAACTCAGATATGCAAAACCTGCCTGGATTATCTGTCTAAAATCATAGTTGGACCTGCCCTGGGGGAGTGGACTGTCTGGAAAAATGCTTCTCTTGCTTCTCCCTACAGCCACGTGGCCACGGTGGTGGGTGAAAGATTTCACAGGATGGCTGAGGGGGGTAGGTAACTGCAGACCATCTAGTCCACCTCCCCTGCTCAGATATGGGTCTGCTAAAACAGGGCTCAAGACCATACCCAGTCATGTTTTGAACAAATCCAATACCTTTGAATCCCTCTGTTGATACACATCCCTGCTGAAGAAGTTTTCTCTGAGTCTAAAAATTGAGTAAACTTCTGACAGAAGTTCAGATATTCAAAACTTTGGGTTTGTTAGTCCCTACGTGACTGTCAGCTTAAATTTTGTATTAATACCTTTACCCTAAGGCTCAAAACAACTGCTATAAAATTAATTATAAGAGTAGGATGTAGTTATTTTTTAATACATCTAAGATTTTTCATGATATCAGTTCTAGTTCTGATCTCAGTCACTTAGATAAAACAACATCCTGTGAGATAAGCTCTGGTTTGTAAAAATGACAGCTACTGTGAGTCTATAATGAGGAGTCTGACACTGAGCTGGAGTTGTCTGTATTTGTTATGTGTAAGAAGTGGGTTTCCATCTCATTAAAACCAATAGGAGTCTTTAGAGAGACATCCAGCAGTGGGCTCAGATCAGAGGCTTCAGAAAAGTGACATTTGATTAAGCTAGAAATGTCAACCTATTACAACTTGGAAGAAACTGCGTTAAGGAGGTGAGAGGGGCTACCTGTCCAGTTTCTGTATAGGTCTGGCAAGGCAGCTATAAACTTGGATTAAAACTCAGAATTCTGTACATATTAGTTTTAGAGTTAATGATAGAAAGTGTGGCATATGGTGGCATGCAGGACTTGGTTAATGAAGATGTGACAGAATGCAAAGGTGAGAGTCTGTGCTTGGTTTTAAGAATATGCATGTCTCTGCTCTGACTTGTAATTAGACAACATCATGGCACTCTGAAACGGAAGCTTTAAGGTAGGTGTAAGAGGTAACATGTTGGAAATAGATCTAACAAGCAGATGGATACAATGTGATAAACCACATAAAAGCTGAAAAGAGTGGGGTTGCCTTTTTGTACTTGAAATAATTACCTCATCGTTTCAATGTTGACTTTTTACAGTTCTCCTTTTTATAATATGACGTATGTTGAAAAATTGTGCATGATACCCTACAAATGACAGAAAAGACAACACGATAGGCCAGCTTTTAGGATTGTAAAAAGGCTAAAGACTTGCTTTAAAGCATGAATTACACTCAGTGTCAAATTAGAGATACGCTGTTCTTCACTCATAAATTGCATTTTAAAAATGCAATTTTTAAATTTAAAAATAAATAAAATTTATAAAAGAATTTAAAATAAATGTATTTTTTAACACAAAACTTTTGAAAAAATTAATTTAAATTAATTTTATTTATATATAAAATATATATGAATATGCATTTATATATAGAAATAATTAAAATTAATTAAAATTAATTAAAAAAATAAAGCAAGTTTAAACATAAAAGTTTAACAAAAAACCTCCTCCACTGGATAGAAAGACTTGAGTTGAATGTATCGTTCAATCCAACACAAAACTGAGAATTTTCAGCACTTAAAATGTGCAGTTAATATTTCCCCGGCAAGCTGTGTCAGTGAAGAGAGAGTTGTCTCACAGCTCCCCAGATCCTTCTGTCACACATATATTGGTAGAGGAACTCTCTACTGGAAATAACCTGAATCCACACAAAGAATAACTGAAACAGAAAGACATGCCTCTTACCTACAGACACTTGGAAGCTGCATCTTCCCTTGAAAACTAAATGCTAAAACATTGTTTAGAATAATGAATATAATCTGAAGGATTATGGTCCTCCACCCCATTCCTAGAAGTGTTCAAGACCAGGCTGGATGGGGCTTTGAGCAGCCTGGTCTACTGGGAGGTGTCCCTGCCCATGGCAGGGGGGTTGGAACTCGATGGTCTTTAAGGTCCCTTCCAACTCTAACCATTCTGTGATTCTATGTCCTATAAATACAAATTTATATATTAATAAAGAAATTATTTATACATTATTTATATAAATAAAAGGAAATATAAGGGTTCTTAAGGAAAAGAGAGCTAAAAGAGACCTGAGTAAGTAACTTCTTTGGCCTCAGTGGGATGGAGCACATTAACATCCTCCCTCACACATAGTGGCAAAACTTACCCATAAAGACTGCTAATGACCAGAATCACAGACCTTTCTGTATGATTTGTATTATTAATTAACCTTCTTTGTAGTTAAAATATTTTCCCTACTATATAAACTGAAGCTCTGTTACTTCAAGTTAATTGCATTTCATCCTGTGTTCTAAGGACCTACCCAACAGTTGTCTACCAGCATGGAGAATTAGTGTGATATTTCCACCTCAGCTGCTCCTTTCTAATTACATAAAGCAGTTCTTGCCTTTTTTTTTTTAAATGTGACCTATGACCATTTTTATTGCTTTCTCATTGATTCCTTCTTTTTTCTTTTAAGTAGGGAGTGCGCCACACTGCTTAAAACTGGCCACAGTTCAATGTTTTTGGCCATACCGCTCCTGGCACAGTAGAATAACCACAATTTATGCCTTAGATATTCCCTTAGTGCTTTATGCATTCTAGAAGGACACTTTTTCTGCATAAGCATTTCATTACTGATGCATATTCAGTTCATATACTGCTATTATAGCTCCAGATGCAGTATTTCTGCTTATTCCTTAATTATACATTTTGCATAATGGCATTTAGTTTTCCCCAGGCATGGCATATTCACCATACCTTTTATTCACTGAATATTAATGATTGCAGGATAATTCTTTAGTTTCTTAAACTCAGCTCAAATTAGGAATTTGGTGTCACCTCAAAATTTAGTGCCACCCAGGAATTCAATTAACTGTTTAAAATATCAGTTAGACTCTTGCACAGGACCCCATTTGAAATGCCCTAAAAAATCTTGGAACTCTGCTCAATGACTGATTTTTTTTTCAATCAGCATCAACTTTATGATGATTTCATGTAGATTGTTTTTCCCTAGGTCTCTTAAAACACTAAAATTTATTTATATTGAGCCTGAAGTTTTCCTTTCCATGCACTAGGGCAGCTATTCCACCCCAGGAAGAAGTTAGTCATGTTGGTATGATTTACCCTGACAATTCCACACTGATTGCTTTGTATTGCTTCACAATCTCTATGGTTTATACCAGCAGCTAATTCATTTCTTCCATGACCTTTCTGCTCTAATGTTTTCACTTAGGACAAGCTCTGCGTTTCCCTTCTGCAGTGCCCTGGGGGCTCACTATGCCTTCTCAAATTGCCAATTCCTAGGGAATTGTTTTGGCCAATGCTAGGGTAAACAAAGGCCTGTCATCATGAGCACACATCCTCCCAAACTGCCTGTTTGCAGTCACTGTGGTGACACAGAAACCAAAAAGGGATATTGAACACTTTCATTGTGTTCCCTTTGGTGGCACAAAGGGTAATGGGATGTTTAAGTTCCAAAGTGAATAAAGCCGTGCAGATTGACTTTAGTTGAAACTGAGCAGGTAACCATGGCAACGGGAAAACAGAAGCACAAATTACCACATGGGCAAACACTACATAACCGACATCCCTGGCATTGTTTGACCTGACACTATGTTTAGTACAAAAGTCTCTCCCCTCTGAAATCGTAGTTTGAAATCTACACGGAGGCATGTCTGTACCAGTTTATTAGTGGAGCACTGTAAATGCCACTCTGAAATCTGCATTCAGACATCTCCACTCAGCTCCTGTTTTATCTTTTGTCTGTCTAAGTTTTGTTAGCCTCTGCTTATGGTTTTCTTATTTTTCAGTTGAAACTTTCCAGCTAAGGCTTCTGTCTCCCTCATCTTGCTGGCTCATCCTCATAAAGATTCCTTCTCTCCCTAGGTGACAACAAGCTCTTCTGAATTCAAAAGGAGCTATGACTTCTACCACTTTAGAAAAAAAATCAAAACCACCAAACAACCACATTCCTGAAAATAAACCTCTCAGCTGCAGGCTTACATTCTTCTTTTATTCTTAGTTGTGCTCCAGATTGCTAGAGGCAGATAAGAAGGGAGGGAAAAGAAATGCTTCAGCCAAGGGATTCTCTAGTAATTGACCCTGGAGAAAATTCTGACTGTGCTTTACAATCAATCAGTCTAAAGAAATAAATGAATACTACAGCAATTGTTTGTAGCAGGAATAATTTGTCCTTCCCACACCTTCAAACAGTAAAAAAAAAAGGTCCTTCAATCTTCCTTTAAAAAGAGAAGAGCAAATAACTAGAGTGAGTCCAAGGCAGGTAATCAGCCCAACTGGATCATGTGTTCCACTAAAATTTGCTCTGATTTTTCATTAAAAATAGGTCTCTGAAACTTATTGAAGGAAGATGTCTTAACATCAAACATACCAAAAGAAAATAATATACAGTTATTTCCTAATTTTTAGGGTCCTGTTTTGAAATTAGCCATTCTGACAACACTTGTAGTCATAGTGAGGCCATTGAAAAAGCTCCCATAACTCTAGGACAATGAGAAGGGGCAAAAATTACTCCCTATGCTCAGTTATTCTGGATGTCCTTTGTGTTGAAATATGCTCTATAAACTGCTACTCTTATGATACTAAGTAGTTGGTATGCTTGGGCGTATATCAAAACCTCCTATGATTTCAGATCCCACTTGTGAGCAAGATTCACCAGCAGCAAGACTGGATATGTTCAATGATGATTTTTCCGTGCATGCAGATCATGATAGGATAAGGGCCAATATAATAAATATATGTCTCTTTTAATGCAAACCACCTCTTGCTCTGAATTTATCTAAGCAGAGATGACCAGGATTCATCAGCAGTAGGTCTCACATCCTACATGAACAGAAAATCGGTTCTGTTTTACCTCAAACCAGGAAATGAGTGCAACAAAACACTGGTAGAGTCTATTAGAAATAAGAAGAGCTGCCTTTATCACAGTTTTTATCTCAGGAGCCTTTGCAACTTGACCCCAAATCTGAATCACCGGTCCTACAGCCTCCTGAGAAAAAACACACCCTTAAAGCAAGCTAAGCACACTTGTGGATTATATACTTCTTAGGAAGATTTTTTTTTTTTTTCATACAGAATGAGATTATTATCATTAACTAGAAGAACCCTGGTTAGTTTTAAAATAGGCATTTTTATAGGCATGCCTTAGATGGCTACAAGACACAAATGCAGAAAAGGAATTCTCCTTCCATTACTTGTGGGAGAATAGATTTGCTATGCAGACTTCCATCCCAGCTATTGAATTTGCTTCTTCTTGCTAACAAAGAAAAATTAAAGAACCAATATTTTTTCCATATGGTCCCTTGGTTCTTTCACCATCTGTGTGGCAGCCGCAGCAGTGAGGAACTTTTTGTAAAAATGTATCTTACTGCAATGCATCTTTTTCAAGAAAATTTTCTGAAAGCCTCAGTGTTTGATTAGAACCGCAGTGATCAAGCACAGAATTTAAACTCAGGTAGATTATTAAAAGTCACAAATCAAGACCACATGCATTAAGGTCATCTAGTATCTTTGACTGTAGTACCAAAATGACATTATTCTACAGGATATTAAACATCAACACACTTGAAAGTCATAAGGTCAAGCTTTATATGCCTTTTGAACCAACATAAATGATGTATTATAGTTCTTTAGCACCAGAAAAGATTTAAATCTTCAGTATGTCTAATCAATACAGATAAATATTGGTTTAAACTCTATGCGTGAAGAGGCATAACATGACAATTTACAGTAATCCATAATTTGTCAAAACAGATCTTCCAAAGAGATTCAAATGTGAAGTACTTTTGTTTGTAATCTTTGCTGAATTGCCTCAGGACAGCTTCTGTGAAGAGTGATTATATATTCTTTAGTTTAAATTTCTGGAGCAACTTTTCAGCTGTAATACTTGAATTTTATTTTAAATTAAACCAATGACTTCCAAATAAAATCTAACATATTAGTAATTCTTTGAAGAGCAGGCAACTATTACCTTGGCCTAGGAAATTTTACAGTCCTACTGCTTCATGGCTGGGAGATGTGAACATGTTTTCTTATTTGTCAAGAAATCCGAAAGAAAAGAATGGATATCCTAAGTGACATAAGGACATAAGAAATTGTCTACTCTGTGTCTGTCTTACTATGAGCATCACAGAATCACAGAATCACAGAATCACAGAATCTTAGTGGTTGGAAGGGACCTCTGAGATCATCGAGTCCAACCACAACAAAAAACAAACAAACAAACTAACAAACCACACCACACCAACAATCACCACCAAAAACACCACTCCCAACTAAACCCCACACCCATGACCCCACCCAGAACACCCCACCACAGACCAATAATCTTGGGCACTAGAGCATGCCCTGAAGAGCCATGTCTATACGTTTCTTAAATATCTCCAGGGATGGTGTCTCCACCACCTCCCTGGGCAGGCTGTTCCAGTGCCTGACCACTCTTTCAGTGAAGTAATTCTTCCTAATATCCAATCTAAATCTCCCTTGCCGCAGCTTCAAACCATTTCCCCTGGTCCTGTCGTTCTCCCTTTGGGAGAAGAGGCCAACCCCGCCTCTCTACAACCTCATTTCAGGTAGTTGTAAAGGGCAATGAGGTCTCCCCTCAGCCTCCTCTTCTCCAAACTAAACATGCCTAGTTCCCTCAGCCTCTCCTCATAGGACCTGTTCTCCAGACCCCTCATCAGCCTGGTGGCTCTCCATCACAAGTGACAGCTTCCAAATATTTCCAGCAGAAAGTTTTCAACTGCCTGATGAGAAGATACTATTCTTCTTCTGGTTAGAATGCCCCAGTGGCAGATGTGACCACAGGAACTCCAGGAGGTTTACAGTTGGAGGTCAGGGAAGATACCCAAAGGGGTAAGAAAAAAAAAAAAGGCCATAAAAACTAATAGCCTGACTTCAACAGTCCAAATCCCTTTTAAGGTTTCAGTAGATGATTATCTATTTTTACTTCTGTACCTACCACCTTGAGGAAACTAAAAGTCCATGGAAGGCAATGAAACACATCAATGACATCACTGCGTACATGATTATGCATGTAATGAAGAGTGTAGATTTGACCATCCCTTTTTTAACCATTGTGATACCCATAAGGAGTACGCTTGTAATTGTTCTCTGAGCAGTTATAGGTTCTTTTCCCGAGACTGTGCAACAAGCAATTCAAAGGTTGAGAAAGATGGAAGAAAAATTTAACAAACATGTTATAACTTTATTTTCTGCCCAGTAATGTCAGTAATAATCAGCAAATCTCCTATTAATTATTACCTCCACCCATTGCTTTGATTGGTCAATGGAAATGAGTCTTTTCTTTATATTTTAAACTATGAATAACATTCTAAAAAAATTGATTTTTTTATGTTACTCCACTCCATGTTCTATACCATTTTGGAGGGAATATTCTATGTTTTCTCATTTCACAATTTGAAAGAGCAAAAAGAGCAGTTTGTGCTTATCAAAAAGTCTCCCTTCCTGACTCTGTCAGCAATTAAAGTAAGAATTGCTTATCACTAACTCTTTCTTACTGGCCACAAGAGAAACATACAGCCTGTGCTCTAGTAGTCTGAGCAGGAACGTGTTCAACAAAAGGATCTCGGTGTCTCATCAAGAGCAATGAAATTTGCAATAGCAATTCGACAGACTTTATTAGAAAGATTTGCTTCAATGATTTGCTTACAGCCATAGCAAAGGCTCTAAAGGGGAAAGGAGTACAAGACAAAGGAATTGTTGAAGATTTGAAATGAGTGGTAATTACAGTTGCAATGAACAACATTTTGTATGAATGTCACTTCAGTAGAATTTTAAAGTCCCAGCTTGATTCTAATTTTCTTAAAGTTGTTAGGTGGTGAAACCTGAATTCACAAGTCAAGGACTAAGTTCTAAATAGAACTGCTGGAGTTTATTTGCATCAACATCAGTCAGGTTGTTCCTTTAAAGAAAAACTTTTTCACGTCAAGATGCTGGAGATGACCAGTCTTTGAATGAATATCAGCTGCAAAATTTTAGACAGTCACACAGGAAAACTTTGAGCTATAAGACTGAAGGGGAAACCCCTGTTAAAAACTGAAAGTTATGCTTGGGTTTTCTTCTTTGGCCTAATGCTTTCACTCATGAACAGCTAAGGCCATTTGAAATTTATACCCCATCTTGACATTCCTTACCCCAGTTTAAACAACTGCAGACTGTTGTAAATTAATATACCGCACTACACTATATCTGAGCTTTGTGAGTGAGTCAGTGCAGAAATAACTAAAAATGAACATGCTATTTATTAAAAGATCCCCAAAATATTTCAATTATGACCTTTGTGGTAAGTTTATAACTTCATTTGTTTTACCATTGTCCACTATCAAGGAAAGTGCAGCTTGTGCCACCTCAATCTGCCATAATTTCTTGATCTTTCTGTTAAAACAGATATTTAATTCCATGCTATAAAATTTAATGAAAGTAATTTTAGGACACTAAAAGGTCACATACTCCAACTTTATGGCTGCACTTCCTACACTTATCTGTGGAACCATAATTTCTCCACTTTATGCAAGATAGCACTGCTTTGAGACCATATTTGCTTGTTGCAGGCCCCCTGGCTTATTCAGTGTAGTTTGGATACCTTTTCATTGTTTCCCTTTGTTCATCATGAAACCCTACTGCTAATTTACTGCATACTACATAAATATTGCTGTGAATATAGAATTATTAATTCATTCATTGTTTTTTCTTTGAGGATCACCCATGCGGTGCTTATGCCCTTCAAAAATGAGTTTAACCTTTCTGGGATATGATTATTATATTATAACATTTCCATCTTCCAGTGGGGAAACTATAGCAAAACAACACTAATATCATAAGTGCACATTAACTTAGAATGACCAATTTGAGATACTATAGGACTGGCTTTTCAGGCAACTTAACATTTAATTTTGTATGCTCCAATTACAGACCTCTCTGACTGTATCTGTAGGCTTCCAGATATTCTGCAAATTAGCAACATACCAGTGACCTGTCAAGGCTACCATTCAACAGTGTCATTTATATTACTTGTTCAATATCACCATCAGATTTGTGTGGCAGAAACAAGCATGGAAACCAGTTTGCAGCACAGTATTTAGCTGTCAAAATTAAGACATATCTGATAAGTCTCTATCTCATTGACAACTGACCTTCCATTTTCTGCATCAGTCAAGGCACAGGTTTACTAGACTGTAATGGCTTTGCCTATAAAGCGCTGGTAAATTCCCTAAGGACTGGCTGCATGCATCCTTGGGAAATGGCATTCTAGCTTCTTCTAACTCTTGAAAGTCTGACGTTGCATGTGTTACTGCTAAAAATGTAGGAGATAACAAATAAAAATGCATTAAACTTTAGTAGACAGAAATTCCAACACAAAACATCTTTGTCTTTCACAACATTTATCAAAAAGTTTATGATCAGGCCTCAGTTGACATAATAACTGCTAACAAATAACAGACTGCAATTTCTACAAAACATCACTTATAGAAGGCACAGCCAACTTTTGCCTATAGTTTTTCATCTATTTACTGACAACAAAGTAGTATTGAGACTCAAAACCAGGGATCAGTTGCAATGAGGGATTGCCTGGTCTCCTCCAGCCTGTCCCTCTCCCATTTATGAGCTTGTGGTCTGTCTGGTGGACAGAGAAGGAAACTTTTAGCTCTCAGGGTGGCACAGTAAAATGGCTGCAAGAATTCTTTTTAAACAAGGAACAATTTATTCCTTCTTTTCTACCCCCAAAATCTTTATTCTGAAATACATTGCTTTGCTCCTAGTTTTCCAAAACCATCAGCTTAGACCAGGCACAAAAATAAAAAAAAAAAAAATTGAAACCTCTGTAACGAGACAAAATTATTTGTAGAGTTAGGTATTTTTCTTTGTCAATCTTGTCAGAAAAAAAAAGGAAGGTTCAGCAACAGAAAGCTCTTCATGCTGATGATTTTTTATGTTTGAAATAAAAGTAAGAATCAACAGATTGTGTTTAGGATTTCTTAAACAAAATCCATTCGGACCAAAATAATTAAATTGATAAAATTTATTAGATTTACTTAAAAAGTAGCTTTTTCTCAATTTAATTAGGACTGATGAAGACCTGGTCAGGGGCTGTGCCTGATTTAAGATGCAAGGGAAGTTTAAAATAAAGAACGGAAGTGATTAGAAAAGCCAGGTTTTCTGTGGTCCTTCGGATGGCCCTTTGGTAGTGAGATGTCTCACTTTTTCTCTGTTCTGCTTCCTGAACCTACTTTTAAAATCTGTCCACTCTGTCAAAATGAGTATTTTAGTGTAAAAAAAAAAAAAAGAAATGTTCTGCTACTTCTTTGAAAACATTAAAGACCTGAACTTGAGGCCAAAAACTTTTATTTAACCCAGGATGAATACTTTTCAACCACAATTTTTCCAAAGGTTGCCAGAAGGAAAAAAAAAATTAAGAATAACTCAGTTACTGTACAGCTGTAGTTAAAAGCACCTGAAAATGGCATTTTAGCATGGACAGTAACAGACAATTTGTACCTTACATGTCATCACCCAGGCTGCCCAGAGAGTCCAGAAATATAAAAGGTTGGTGAAATTACATCTTCATGTCACAGAAGGACACAATCCCTCATCCTTGATCTTACTGAGTGGCAACATAACACAAACAAGAACCCATTGAGCATTTATAAGGCAATGAGTTCTCTGAATGCTGTGCATTCTGTCCTAGAATGACAGAAGCAGAATGAAAACAACCCTTTGCCTACTTGTTGTGTTCATATCTCAGAGTCTATAGTATAGTCACATACACATTTTATGACTGCAGTAGGGCATTTCTTTAGGTCAGAATTTGCCTCTCCCATTCTCAAGTAACGTTACCCACGGGGCCAAAATTCTCCCTCCTGAAAATGAGAAACGTAACAAAAAATCTGAGGATATCCTAGGTTGGAAGGTAGCCTGGTCCAGCCTCCTGTTCAAAGCATGACTGGTTACAAAGTTGGACTCACCTCAGTTTCTTCTGCTTCTGCTAAAATGTTTGGTTCCAGCTGCCTAAGCATGAAAGCTTCAGCATTGGCCTCAGTTTAAAAGGCTGGGAGCTCTCTCTAATAAAGCAGTCTTTCAGGCCAGTATGAACAACCAAAATAGGTGTTTCAAACTGAAACAAATGTATATATGCCTTGCTGGTTCTCCAGACATACAAGAGAAACAGAACCACTTCTACCAGCATAGATCCATATACTGAATTCCAGTATGCTTTGGAAATTGTTGAGAGTTTTATGAGCAACAGTGATTCCGACAGCATAAGGCTCATTTATTTATGCTATGAATGAAATGCCATGCAGTAATATGTTTGCTTTTTCTCAAAAAAATACTGCATTGTTCATTGGGAGTAAACTATAACGTTGCTTTGTGAATTCCTTTTGTATCTATTCAGTCCTGCATTTAAATTTTATACGTGGGAGTTACAGTAGCTTTATTATTTTTCCCATTAGCTTTATTTTTTAATATAAAGCATGAGCTATCCTACTCCAATTAGACATATGGGTATCTTTATCACAGAGTAGTTATACATATAAAACACTGTAAAATGTTTTCTCTTGTACAGTAGTTGTCTATTGCATGCTGCAACATTATATTAACTCAGTCAAGATAATTGATTCGTATTTAAGGAATGCTAAGCATACAATTCACATTATAAAATGAAGTAAAAATATGCAGATAAAAGTAGCGAGCCTTTCTATTTCAACAAATAGTGACTTGCAGAGTTATATTTGGCAAGAGCAATAAAAAGGAAACACTATATTTCTGTTGAGCATGGATACCATGGAAAAGTATATTATAGAGTATATGCAGCAGGCAGCTTACACTAACTGCCATCTCCTTCCATTTCCACAGCCTCCCACATTTTTTTTTCCATCCATGATCTTTTCATCAGCTTCATTAATACTTCTATCTCATCAAAATTTATATATTTGCTTTTCAATTTATAGACCAGGTTCAGTGGCTCAGTCGGGTCTGTAAACAAGTGACTGTTTACCTGAGACAAGACAGCAGTTCTCCCACCTCATCTGGAAGTACTTGGTACATTGACAGAGATACTCAGTGGAAACTCCACTGTAAGCAGGTGCAGAGGCAGCTTAACCCCTAATTGAGCTCTCCACATGGCAATTTCCCTAACCCTGCTAGATGGGAGCTCCATAATTTCATCTCATGCTCCTGTGGCAGAACAGGAGAACACCTTAGATCTAAACCTTCATGTTCTTATAGTTCATTTGTTTCTTTAAAATACTTAAGCCCTGCTATACATTTAAGGCAGAAATATTTCAGTGTTATTGTGTCCTATGCCCAAATAATATTACTTCCTATGTCTCTTGTGTTTCCCCTTAACCTTTAGGAAAATGTCTCATATTGTCTCTCACAAAAGACCAGTGATAGATGCCACCTGCAGTTAAAATTAAATATTTGATGCACCAAAGCATTGCAAACATATTTGTAAAGAGATTAAGCTTTGATTTGTTCTATACGCTATTTTGTTAGATTATTGACGTAGGTTCTTTCTTTTATTCTTCATCTCTTTATCCAAGTTATTATTGCCTTCCTGGTCACAATAACAGCTTTGTGTGAAGCTAAGAAAAAAACCCTGAAAATCTATTAGCACAAAAAATATTGATTTTTTGGTCTGATCAGTTCCACCTATAAGCCACAGCCTGCTGGCTATGCGCACCTGCTCTCCTGAATACTGTGAATTCAACGTATTTTTTCTGTATGGAAGTAAAACCACCAATACAGACCCTTCAGCAGATCTCAGTTCACATGATTTTTACTTGTAATACAGCTATCCCTGGCATTGTCTTGTTGATACTAATGCCTCTGTGTGCTGACAGGTGATATAAATGACTTGTTAATGGAAAAGTTAGTCATCAGATGACTTTTCAATTTAAAAATCTCACACAAGTTAAATGAGACAACAGCTGTTGTGAAATACATGAAACAGGATTGAATCTGCAGCTGAATATTGCTAAAAGTTCTGGTCATCTCAATTTCAAAACGTTATAGTGGAAAGAGAAATGTACAGAAAAGCTCAATAAAGATAATCAGAGGTGTAGAATGGCTTCTCTGCAAGATGAGGCTGAACAGGTTTTTCATCTAAGAAATTAAGTAGCTGAGGGGGCATATGATAACAGCACATAAAATTCAATTCATAAGAAGAAGGAAAACAAGATATTACTATTGACCTCAAATACCTGATGGCATTCAGTTGGTAATCTAAAATGAGAGATTTAAAACAATCAGGAAAAAGTATGTTTTATAATGTGCATAATCACATAGCAGAATTGATTTTCCCAGGTTGTTTTGGATGTCAAAAGTATAAATGGGATCAGAAATGGATTTGACAAGCTCAGGGAAGCCCAAGTCTTGGAAGAAGTGTTTACTAATGTCTGGTAAAGTTTATGACAGCAGCAAGCCTAAAATTCCTCTAGAAGCCTTCAGCAGGTTTATGTAGTGGTAAAATAAGATCTCGAGGGTCCAGAAATAGAGATTTTGGAAGCTGACAACTTTTTTCAGGTATATTTAATAGGTAAAATAGGAGAAAATAAATGTCGATAGTTGCTAATCCAGAGATAAATCAATTGAACAGAATCAGCAGAGCTGCTAGAGAAGAAATCATTTTGCATGCATAGGGAAGATACATGAACAGGGGTGTGATGGAGACACTGATTTATGAAAAGAAGAGAGGCCTCCAGCACCTACATTCACATGATCAAAGACATCCAGCAGAACCTTCTGCCTGGGCATCCTCTTCTGTCTTTTTGTGCCGCATCAAGTCTCAGGTTTTGAGCATTGGACTGATTTTTCAAAAAGGCAAAAATCTGATTTCTGGAACACAAATCCTGAGCTGCAGGGACAGTTTCACAAGCGAATGGAAGGTGCGTTACAGCATCTTCTGAACTTCAAGAGGAGGCTGGGATGTCTGAGCAGACATAAGCCTCAACTCTTCAGATCTGGCCTTGCACCATCCAGTTGATGTATGATGCTCCTCACTTACAGATTTTAGTTATTTTTCTAAAAACAGACTGTTGTGAGTATTCTTTGAAATTAACTAAATCAGCACCAGAACGATTGCAATGGCTACTGGGACAAAATCCCAAGTCATCAGCCATTTTTACTCTTCTGCTTTTTCTCACAGTTTTTTGATACTATTGGCAAGATTATTTCCACAGAAACTTTAATGATTTATGGTTTGGTAACTCATATTTAAAAGCTTATGCTCTCTCAAGCATGGAGATGAAATATATTTGTTTTACCAGGGTCTAAGCCTACACAGACTACATTGGTGTGAAAAAATCTTTATTTTCATTAAGTTTATTATTATCCAGTGGTATGTGTTCAATAATAATATTTTGATTTGTGTTTTTAATTAGGAGACTAGATAAAGAAGGTGTAAAGCGATTAAAGGACTATTTCAAGAGTTACATGAAACATCTTCAGATTTCCCAGTTTACAGTAAAATACTGCATTATTGATAAATATTCTGAGTTATTTGACATCCTTCAACTACGAGAGTGTATTTACCATAACCTTTAAGTGAAGCAACACTCTTCAGAAAACAGTGCATTTGAAGAAGAGCAGAATATACAGACCAAATTCTGCTTAACAGCTTTTCTGAAATTTAGCTAACTCTTTATTGAAAGTTGCCGCCTGCCACAGGAAACCCAGAGAGTTTGTACCCATGGAAACTGAAGACTAAGTATTGATTGCAGTAGCATTATTCATGTCCCACTTTGAAAGTAGGAATACTTTCTTTTCAGGTGATTCCATATCACTTCTGATTGTAATATTTGAAAGAAACAAATTTCCATGAATTTCCTAAGACTTATAGATAAGCATGACCACTAAATGTAAAATACTAAAGAAGCAGTTGTATTACCAAAGTAAACTTTAATAAATATGCAATTAGGGGCTCAAAGTCATTTAATTTATTTTAATTATTAATTTTTAAACACCAGCACTACTCTCTTCATTTGCACTTTCATACATTATCTATAGACATATCTTGCCCTTATTACCAGCCAAAATGCTTTTTTATAGGTCCTTTGACTTGCATTAAGTGTTATACCTTTTAAGCATTATATCTTTCCACGTCAGATCTTCTGTCTTCATTCTTATTCTTTACTTCCACAAGTTTCACTGTTGCTAACAAGCCACATGAGGTAATTAAAAATAAATAAACCAATAAAAACTCCCACAAGGACACAAGAAACAGCTAAGTAGCCATCATGCTCTGAAATAACTGTAACAACACACTGAACTATAACCATCTGTATGAGCAAATAAAAAAAAAAAAACAAAAAAACCCCAAAAACTACTCAGGCATGACGGAAAAGTGATCTTTTATTTACAAAACCAATGTAATAAGCCAGGATTAAGACATAAAGCCTAGGAAAGAGAGGGAGGAAGGACCACCATGACTGCTAACTGGGAATTAACTCCACAACGTGATAGTACAGCTGGACCATAACCCTGCACTTCAGTAACTTTGAAGCACCAAGTTGAACATTTGTGCAAAGCCACCTCCTCCTAATTTTACTCACAGTGATATCTTAACCTTGAAGTGGGGACTCCACAGAATACACCAGTAATTTCATCTTGGTAGCGTGCTGTGATCAACATGGAAACTTGCATTATTTTCTTTTTTCATGGATAATACATTTTAGCTGCCCAGACACTGTTTCATACAGACTGACAAAGCCTAACACATGAAGGGAAATGATGCAACCCTTTCTCTGACATTTTGAAAGACAGTGTCATACAGGCACTTGGGAAATGAGAACCAAAGAAATCATGTGCTTAGAAGTACGTGGATATGCCAGATCTTCCCATAGAGCAAAATCAGCTATACTTCAAATATTTAGGGATAGCGCTTCACAGAAGTCAATTGCCTTAAATCTACAGCACTGACACCTGCAGTGAGATACAGAATCAGCAAAGCTTCTGCTGAGTTTCTCCAGCTAGATCTATTGGAATTTCAGCTGAGCAAATGCAGTCTTACTTGTCACTCACTCAAAGGAATTGAAATTCCATGTAAATACTTGTAAGGTCTTTTTAATATGATCAGTTAGCTGTAAAAGGTCCAAAACATTATATTTTGCAGGAAATGCAGGTTGTGATACTTTCTCATCTCATGCCATGGCATTTCCAAATTATTGTTCTTAAGCAGCAGAAAAGAGGAAGACACTAAAATGAAATCTTTTTTTTTAAAGCATAATCCAATTACTACAGATATTTTTTTCTTTCTAGACTTCCTTCTGTCAGTCTTGCGACTTTAATGGGAATGTATCTAATATAGTACAAGAGCAAATCCAGAATATATAGATGATCTAAATAAGCAGGGAATGTCAAACCTTGTCAACCTTTTGATATGGGGAATGATATGAGGAATTCCCAATAATGTGCAACATCAGAGGCTTGATTCTTCACTCCCTTATTGTGTAGAAACTCATTATGGAAATAAAGCTATTAATTTTAGTGGGATTTCTCATTGGATAAAGCAATAAACTGCACAAATATAGGAATGTGGTCTGGTCTTCTGAGAAATCCTAATTTGTTCAGAAATTAAAAGTCACACAAAAAGCCAAAACCAAAACTTAGCTTAAGGTACCCATGCAAGTTTTCAGTACTAGTAAAAGGAAAATTATATCTACTGACCGTTTTGAAAGAAAGTATCCTATTAATTTTTTCCACAGAAAGAATTTTCCATTTTCTCTCATTAAATGAAAGCACAGTCTGAAATTCCTAAACTATGCAAAAAATGGTAATTCAATTCCACAAAGAGAATTCCAGAATTTGGCTTTATTTCAGGTTGTAACAAAGCAATTAAAAAATTAAATTCTCTCCCTGGAGGGTATTAAGATTAGTGAATTTCAGAACCCTGTGTCTACATATCATCACAGCTGTTTTTATCAGCTAAATTTGTGATCTCATGCCAAACGATACACGAATAGTTCAACAAATCCTTTAAAACCTTTACAAACTCATGAAGGCTGTCATTAATTATATTGTATTAATTATCCCTAATCTTAAATTCTCTTCTGATTGAATCCAAATCCTTTCAAGACCTTTCAGAGGATCAGTGTATGAATAAATAGTCTGACATTAGCAGATCTTCCTATTTACTCTTTCAATTAATATTTGCATGACACTAGTGTTTTGGGTTTTTTTTTTCCAGAGCTCTCATTTTTTCATGATGCACAGATACATTTCAAAATCAACATTTATGTAAGAGACAACTTTTCCAACTCTTATAATACCATTAGGTGTGAGTTATCTGGCATTGTACATCTAGAAACATTTAACTTTAATAATTGCTGGTTTAGAGACTCTGTAGTTACTGATGTGCTGACATATCGTTAATGCTGTAAAATATCAATATATCATCTTTACTGCTGACTATATCATTCTGCTGCTTTCCAGGAGAGGACAGAATTTCCAATAGAAAAAATGAATATGTATTTTTGACATGTCCATGTTTTCCAGAACATCAGTGACAAGGTTAAAATTTCAGGTGGTATGTATAAGAAGAAAAAATGTTCTCTTCTAGACTTATATTTTTCCAGTGATACTTCGTAAAAATTGTCTGTTGCTTTGTTGTACTCACTGTTAATTTTTTTTATTATTTTTATAATTTCTTAGGCCTGTAACTGAATCAGGAGGTTTTTATTCAAAGGGCATAAGAGTTGCTATAAACAACTAGCCAGTAGTGAGCAGCAGTTTTTATATATGTTAGCCAATGAAATTAATCTGAATAACCTGTAATATAATTTTCCACTAGATAATTTCTCTTTCTCATTGAACATGTGCATGGCTTGGGTTCTTGGACATCTAAGCCCCCATATCCCTGGAGAGCATTGCACAAGGATCATAGAATCATAGAATGGTTTGGGTTGGAAGGGACCTTAAAGATCATCAAGTTCCAACCCCCCTGCCATGGGCAGAGACACCTCCCACTAGACCAGGTTGCCCAAAGCCCTTTCCAGCCTGGCCTTGAACACCTCCAGGGATGGGGCATCCACGACCTCCCTGGGCAACCTGTTCCAGTGCCTCACTACCCTCACTGTAAAGAATTTTTCTAGTATCTAACTTAAATCTCCCCTCTTCCAGTTTAAAACCATTTCCCCTTGTCCTATCATTACACTTCCTGTCAAAGAGTCCCTCTCCAGCTCTCCTATAGGCTCCCTTCAGATATTGAAAGGCTGCTATAAGGTCTCCCTGGAGCCTTCTCTTCTCCAGGCTGAACAACCCCAGCTCTCTCAGCTCTCCTCATAGGAGAGGTGCTCCATCCTTCTGATCATCTTCATAACTTATGAAGAATAAATTTATTTCAAAGTAGGTGACTAATAACCACAGCAGGTTAAAAGGTCACCTAAGGAAATGTCCCATATTTATTGGCTGTATAAACTAGCTGGAACTACAGACCACAACTTCACAGCTAACAGGCTGTTTTCCGCAGCTGTTTTTCTGTTCTCGCAGAACGAGAAATAATAAACCCTACTCTCTGATTGGATGTTCTCTGAGTCAAACTCTTTAAGCTGAGTTCTTATCTTTCCCCTCCTGGAATAATAAATAATAAATATCAGTCGCCACTCACTGCTTAGCAGAGATACTATTTTTAATTTGAAAAGAGATTCCTTTTTTCTTTTTTTTTTATTTATTTTCTAACTTCCTTGCTGTCCTGTGCAGATGAAAGTTACCCTATGAATGCAAATTTCATGCATTTATTCAACCATTTATCCAGCTCCAGCTTTTGATAAATACGATAAGACTCATCTCTAGGACAGAAGAGAAGCTGACTGATTCCATTTCAGATGTAATGGTTACTAAGAACTTAATGCAAAATTCTGCAGGAATAAGCCCTTCAATAAAAAGGAAACACATCACTGCCGTTTCCAATTACATTTTAACACTAGGCAATGATTCTTTATTGTGGTGTATTAAACAAAATCAGATTTTCATAAAATTTCTTTTATGGATACCCAAAATATGTTTGTTTTTACATCCGTAGTGGGATTTAGTCATAAAGAGGCCTTTATTTCCATGTCTTTTAATAACCAGCTATATAGTAACGCTTAAGTTTTTTCACTCAAATGACATTGCTTTTTTCACTGAGGTATCTATTGGTCAGTTGCCTTTTTAATTTTAGCATTTTGACATAAAGTGTTACAGGAATGTTCCTTATATACCATTTGGAAGTTTTCTTAAATTTCTCTATCCAGTCATATCCTCTTATCAAGTAATTCTTTTACTCCTATTGTTACTCTGCTTTTCAAACATTTACCTTACTTAGCCTGTAAATAAGACAAAGGCATTCTGGTGTATGGATGATTATAGGACAGAAAGATGGACTGATCATGCACTACTGTGATGTTGTAGACATGTAATTGACAACGTGGTGCCACTTTATTTTATTTTTAAAGTATTATTGGAGACTAAGAAAATACCTCATCCATATTTAAGCAGAACCACAGCACTGTAAGCAGCAATTCTTTTCATGAGAATGGCCACCAGCTGAAACCTGCATTTCAGTTTCCAAGGAGAAAAACAGGAAAGAAGCATCTCCAAATTGATTAGAACTCAGACACCCAAGAGAGCATCTTTTTCTGAAAGCAATTCTGGCTGAATAAGTTGTGAGGTTTCTGTACTGATCAATGAGTGAACCATAGCTTGGGGATTTGCAGGGTCTTGCAGAATTTCTCCACCTCTGGTTTTAGGACTCCTGGTTTTATCTTTTCTGTAGTGCAAGTCTGCTATGCTTTTGTTTGAGCTACAGATTTTATCCAGGATATCAGAAAACGTTTGAGCATATGATTCCCACAGGAGCTACAATAAGTACCATACTGGGTGATTAGAAATCTCTTTCAAATCAAAGTATTGTTTTACCACACAGGGAGGCAATGCAAATAACAGCAAAAATGCCATTGTATCTTACCAGTTGCCTTCTCATTGCCTAATGTACACTATGCAGGACTAGCTTCTTCAGATACTCTGTGAGTGCATTCAACTGATTCTTCCAATTCTTCCTTTATGAAAAAGACCTTTTTACTGATCAGTTTGGGTGCCCAGATATCTCACCTTGGCATGGTTTTGTAGGCAGTATTTTGGTGGTCACAGAAAGGAGGCATGCCTCAAGTCACTTTTTAAAAAACTTAAGAGCATTTTAAATTAAACTCTCAGCATAACTGTATGAAGATTCAGAAAGTTTTACAAAGAAGCTTTGTTTCTGTTGCAGTGTCTACAGCTGAAACTTGGAGAAAGATGCAGCAGTATCTTCATCTGATTTGTACTCTTTGGCCTGGGGAGGTCTTATTCTATCTTCAGGGACTGTGAAATCTCAAGTCCAAAATCCATAAACTGAAGTCCGAAAACAGACCTTACATTTGTATGAGGATGCAATCACAACATTATCAGAAACAGGTCGGGTAACTCGATTGGCTTCAGATTACAGCTGTCTTCTTCCCTATATTACGGAGGAGCTACAGAAGCAAGGAAAATTTATTTCTAGATGCATTCCTCCTTGCATGATATGCTAAAATGCAGGAGGATAGAAGAGAGAACAAGACAAAGTGATGTGGTAAAATGAATACATTGGAGATGACATATGTCAAGAGTACATATGTCATAAGACTTATGCATGCCATATATCAAAACAAGACACTACAGCCAAAAATGTAGTGCATGCAGTCCTTGACCTGAGACTGGGGTCACTGGCTTCCAGTTCTGGACCATGTCTTTCTTTTATGGCATCTTCTCCACTGACAGCAGGCCAGCCAACTCTGGAATAGCAAAGGAAGGAAGTAATCCTCCCAGCCACCACAGTCTTTTCTCTCTTGCCCTCATTCTATTGATATTGACTGATGAGGATTATTAGCTAACTTGCTTTAATGGACATGATGTTCCTTATGTCTGTTTCATTGAAGTTATGCCTGTCTATGTATATTGAAAAACCTACTTCCAATGCTGAATGTTACCGTAATTTCTTCACAGAAAGCATCTTTGCATTCAGTAGCATCTTCTCCAAGATAGAATTCCATAAATTTTATTCTAAAACACTAATTAGTGTTAAAAATGTGACGGAGAAAATAAAAAACAACTGCCACCTATTCCTTTTCAGATATTTCTTTTAACATCATCTAAAACTATATATATTCATCTGTAACCCTAAAGCACGCAGTAAAACAAGAATCTATAAGTTCAGGTCTCAGAATAGCAGGTGTGAGATGTGATTTCTAAGAAAACAAACACTGTTTCCAAATATTTCCTTGGCCCATCCATACTGAGTAGCTACAGGATTTCACTGAGTCTATTGAAGTTAATGGAAGTATTCACTGATCTACTGGATTGAGAACCTAACTAAGCACAAATGCAGGGGAGAAACATATGAAAAGGAAATAGGAAATATGAGTGCTTTATGATTCTGCCTTCTGTGCCTGCACACACGTCACTGTTCAGCCTGAATGCAGTGATCTTTGTCTTTTCTCCCAGTCTTACCTAACAACTTTTTGATGAGCAACACAATTTCCCAGTCTACAGATTCATTATGAATGAGTAAAAATGTTTTCTTAGAATCCCTTTAGACCCATCCATGAGCACACCAGTCGCCTGTCTTTCCACTGTAATCTTTTAAAAATAAACCATTGCATTCAAGGTGCTTTCCACTGTAATCTTTTAAAAATAAACCATTGCATTCAAGGTGAAGTCAGTTAATCTTACGCCTCAGCTCCCTTGCTGTGAACTGTGAACTGAGCCTCTCTACTTTACAGAGAAGTTTTACAACTAATATGGATTTCCTTTTGCTCTGATTCTCCTGACTTATTCCCTCCCCACAAGTTCTGTACTGACAGTCAGTAGCACCAGAAGAAATGTGGGGTGTGATGTAGCCTACAGTGCATGCCTATAAGAGCAGCCCTCTTTTCTGCTTGTGTCATTATTAAAAAGCAAGCAACAGGAGTTCAAGTTAAGGAGAGCAACTTCTGTATGCTGCCTACCATGAATGGCTGCTAAAACACCAATTTGTTACAAGAAACTATTGACACTTGTCCTGTAAGCCATCATACCCCTCCTTCCTCTCACATGCACCCATTGTTTTACAGCAACAAACTATTACATGACTGTGGGCAAGGAATTCAGTGTCTTCATGAAACCATGTGGGCTGCTGTATTGTTGATTGTAAAAGAGAAGGAACAGGGATTCTAGAATTATTGCAAATGCATAGAACAAATTGCAGGCTGCATTGCCCAACCCTATAAATGATCCAAATGGCTAATTTTATTTCATAAGGTTTTCCAAGATTTTTCTTTTCAGTCTACATATTTCTAGATTTAAATCTCATTCAAGATATTGTCTCATCCTATTCAAAAGTAAATTTAAACATGAAAAGTTTCTTCATTTCCAAACCTCTTCACAAGCATTATTTCATTCATTATTATTACCTTGGCACATGCAACACAGTGTTCATAGCAGCATCGAACTTGCTGAGTTTAAATTCTCTTTTTTACCTGAGATTTCCTAGAAGCCAATATACAATACAATATCTTAGTTATAACAAGGAATATGAGGGATGTGTTGTGCAAATTAATCTAAAATCACTTAGAAGTGATTGTGAGGGATGGTTAAGGACCCACCAGAATACCATAACCATGGAAGGTTTCTATTCTTCATCCTGGTTTTAGTATAGCTCTGCATACACCAAGTATGTACACAATCATTACAAGCCAGGAAAACAGCTTCTATGGAAATGAGCCTAAACTGTGATGGTTTAGACATAAGATTAAGGTGCTTAAAAAAAAAACAGAAAGCAAGCTTGAAAGCTGAATAGCAAGTCCATATGGAGGTTGCTCCCATCCACTTGCACAAGCACAAAGCTATTATTTAGGATGTTCTGCTATAGCTGAAAAGCATACCTCAGTGAAAATATCTCAGGTTGAGGGTTCACAGCTACCATAAGTAAAAGAATGAATGTCATCATGAAAGGCTGGATTTCTTTCTTGGTTTTGGTCAGACTGAAAGATTGTCTTTTTACCATAATCTTTTCATTCATTTAGTTCTCTATTGATTTCAATTAAATTCTCACCAGGTTTGCACCTCCAGCTGAGGGATTTTTTTTTCCCCTAGCTAACCTGTTTGACTTTTTAGACTGTTTTTGAAGGTTTCAAATTCGATGAAAACCCAGGAGAGTAATATGAAAAACTCGGATATGTGCTAGGATACATACTACCAATAATCTGTCACTGTGAAATTCCTTTACATTCTCCTTCTTCACAGATGGGCAATGGAGGATCTAAAAAGCTGATTAATGATTCTCATTAAATACCTTAAATTTGTTTTGAAAAATTAATTTAAACAGGTGTCCTTCTATAGGAAGGTGACAGAGGGAAAATATCAGCTTATGGCTAAGGAACTGCTCTGCAATGAAGTTGTATACATGGCTAATTTTTGTCACAACTCCCTATGAGATCCTGAGCAAGACAACTGCTTGATCCCTCTCCTATCTGTAAATGTATGATAAGGCCTGTCCTGTTTCCCATGGTTTGTTTTAATAAGTTTATTAGTACAGCACTTGTGAACACCAGGAAAGGCCTGAAAACTGTTGGTTGTTCTCATATTAATGTAACTGCCTTGATTCTAAATAAGCATCAATACTAATAATTCCAATAATGCAGAAAATCTTTGCTTATGATTTATACCTACTTTCAAAAAAGGAGTTTTTTAATTTTTGAGAGTTTGCACTGAATGGCTTATCAGGCATTGGAATGGGCTGCCCAGGGGAGTGGTTGAGGCACCATCCCTGGAGATATTCAAAAGAGAAGTTGACATGATTCTCAGGAATATATTTTAGTTTTGGTGTGTGTGTTTTTTGGTTGCTTTGTTGTTTTTTTTTTTTATTACAGTTGGACTAGATGTTCTTAAAGGTCCCTTCCGACCTAGGCGACTCTGTGATTCTGTGATTATAAAACTACATAACCAGAAGCACTTACACCACCTCAGAAATCTTGAAAATGAGGATGTTCTACTCAATCAGATAACTATGAAAAACCCATCTTAATACCTGCTACTGCACTATCTGAGTATTTAACTCCGATACATTTTATGCAAAATTTTAAAACAAAGTAAATTTTTAATTGGGAGAAGTCTTCTAGGGGAAAGAACACGCAAGAGGACTATTAGAAGGCAACAAAAGATTGAAAAGAAGGCTTTTTGAATAGGCCAGAGGAATGATTGGGGCAAGTGATTATTTGATTAGTTAATTCCTGTACAACTTGAAGTGAGCAGGAGCTCAAGTGTTTTGTGCAAAATCACACAGAAAGACCAATGTGAAATCAACTGCAATAGCTGCATACAACATACAGGACATTTTCCTAACATACTGCCTCTTATAATCTACAGTCTAGGGTATCTGCATGTGCTATGCATGACTACTGATAACATTTACAGGTATTAAAATGAGAACTCTTTGCAGAAAAAAAAAAATAAAGTTCTTTTTTTCATATACACCTTTATACCTCACCACTCTAAAAAATGTTAGCTTCTGTAGCAGTTTTCAAATCTATAAATTCTTCAAATATGAACTGAAAAACTTATGACAACTAAGATCACTGCAATATTGCTCTTGAAAATGAGCCTGCAAGGAAAACGAGCTTCCAAAGAAAAATAATTTAAATGTAATGAAGACTTTAAAAAAAAAAAAAAAAAAAGACAATTTCTTTTTCTCATTCCTTCCAACTCATACTCTCCAAAGGGCAAAGTTTTTGCCACTATGAACAGCTTATAATTTGTATGTGTGTTTTGCTAGCCGTTGCCCAGGGTGATCATTAGCGGCTTGGTTCTTTTAACTACAATCTCAAAGGTTTGCACAGTTTCTTTCTGGCACAAGACTTTAGGGTACAGTACCTCAGCTAAGAGGCTTTGAAAAGCTGCTAAGAATTGGAAAAATAATTAAAAAGACAATGAACTTCAGAGTTACAGCTATGTCAGCAGTTTTTTTTTACAGCTTGTCTGGTATAAATCCCAATATTCCCAAGTATCCAGGCGGGGAAACTACACAAGGAATATTCTCTGAAACTGTGCAGTCTATGGCTACCGACCTCCTAGTATTTCAGTATTCTAACTGTAAGCCACTGACTCACAGCTGTTATACTCACAGGTGTCACTTTTACCCCTTCCATATGTTCAATGTGAAACCACATAAAAGTAATTTCATAACTTTATGAAATATTAGTGAAAGCAAGAATGGGCAGACAAGAGTCATTTATTTATAGTCAAAACCTGCTGCAGTTTCCAGATGTAAATGCTGTTTTTGAATCCTAAACATCAGACGAATGCTAGATTACCTAAATGTTTCAGTTATCTGAAATTATAGAAAAGTTCTATCTGGGCACTAATCTCACTTTGCTGAAAAATACTGTACCTGTGTCAAAGTTTCTTAATAATAAGCACAGGAAAGGAGAAATAAAAAGTAATGTGACTCTATGGCCTTGACAAGTTAAAAATTTGCAGTTCCTTTGTAGCTCTGAAATGCTGCATATCTTAACTGCGAAGCACTCACTGGAAATTCATGCTCTGTAATTGTAAGTAAATCAGGTCTGGTAGAGCTGGCATTTGCTTGAAGCTAGGGGAATAAACAGAGTAATCACCAACAGACAAGTTTACCAGGTATAATGTAGAAAAAGTATGTTACCTAGCTTAATTAAACAATGTAATTTTTGAAGGAACTCTTTTGGTATTTTGTTTTGACTTGATGATCCATTCTTTTGAAATGTCTGAAATTTTTCCTCTTTGAAACTACTAAGCGTGCTGCCGTACTGCCTTTTTAACCAGGACTTCAAAGAGCGGTCAGTCTGTCTGCCAACCCTTGATTGAAGGAATAGGGTTGTTGATACCAAATAATAGCAATTAGTTTCTATCCCAGTATTTTAGTGAGTATTAACAGAACCCTGTGAAACAGTTCTCACAAGATCACAGAATAGTTTGGGTCAGAAGGGACCATTAAAGATCACGTAGTTCCAACACCCCTGCCACGAGCAAGGACATCTTTCACCAGATGAGGTTGCTCAAAAACTGATTTTGAACACCTCAAGGGACAGGGCATCCACAGCTTCTCTGGGCAACCTGTTTCAGTCTTTCACTACCCTCATTGTAAAAAAAATTCTTCCTTATACCTAATCTAAACCTGCCCTCTCAATTTAAAACTGTTACCCCTTGTCCTATCACCACAGACCCTGGTAAAAAGTCTCTCTCCAGAGGGATCTACATAGATTGGAGCACTGGGTTATGATTAATGGGATGAAATTTAACAAGTCAAAATGCCAGATTCTGCACCTAGGATGAAGTAACACCAAGCACAAATATAAATTGGGAGAGGAGTGGCTGGAGAGCAGCCCTACAGAAAGGGATCTGGGGATGCTGGTCATCAGCAGTCTCAATGAGAGTCAGCAGTGTGCCCTGGCAGCCAAGAGGGCAAACCACATCCTGGGGTTCATCAAACACAGCATAGCCAACTCGTCAAAAGAGGTTATTATCCCACAGTATTCAGCCTTGGTGTGGCCTCACCTTAAGTACTGTGTGCAGTTTTGGGCCCCATGATTCAAGAAAGATGTGAAGGTCCTTGAATGCGTCCAGAGGAGGGCAACAAAGCTGGTGAAAAAACTGGAAGGAATGTTCTATGAGGAGTGCTAAGGAATTTGGGCTTGTCTAGTCTGGAGAAGAGGAAGCTGAGGGGCAACCTCATGGCTCTCTACAGCTTCCCAAGGAGGGGACATGGAGAGGGAGGTGCTGAGTTTTTCTCCCATTGATAAGATGTGTGGAAATGGTTCAAAGCTGCACCAGGTCAAACACTGGAACAGGCTTTTTTTTTTCCATTCCATTCCATTCCATTCCATTCCATTCCATTCTAATGTTCCAAACACTTCCTGGACAGCTACAACTGTAACTTGTAACAAATAGTGACAACATTTTGGCATATCCAGACCATGACATGGGAAAGACAATAGAAACCTATGTCTTTATTCTTTGTTAAGTCTCCTTTACATATCTTGGAAATTGGCACTTCTTTACACAGACCACTGCCTCCTAGAGACTTTCCAAAAGAACAAACTAGCTTTTAAAATGTCCCACCACTTTTTTGTCATGCAATACCTTAAACTGTAAATTTCAAAACTTTTAGGGCTCTCTTGTGTGTCCATGTAGGAAATTAATGTTCTTTCAAGCTGGTTGCTAAGAGAAAAAAGCAAAAAAAGGGCAGTTTCATGTCTGTTGTGAATCACCAGTTACACTAATAGCTTGCTATCTTCAAAAGAAAATCAAGTTGTCAAATATGCATATATATACATGCAATGCATAGAAATTTTGACTTAATACTTTTTCCAATCATAATTTACTTTGAAATGTGATTATTATATGAAGTTAATATATCAAAAAAATTTTGCTAAGGTTCACTTTGTGTGAAGTGCCTTTACATATAAAAGATAAAACATTCAAAGGAACTACCTAAGTACATCAAAATCAGCTACAATTCTTCCTTCATTTATTTATTTTCTTTGTGTTGTAGCCTCAGTCGGTTGATTATAAACAGTTTACCTCTTCATTTTCATCTTTATTATCTGCCTTTTTTTATATGATTGAGATCTCTGCTGTGTTAAGGTCAGTGTGCTTTGTCCACAATAGCCAGTTATATTCTCTGCGAGAACTCCTCCTCTTAGGACAGTCTGACCTTTAGTGGCTGAGAACCAAAAAAGAAATTCATTAACTCATATGCTGCATTCACTTTATTAAGATCCTGGTAATAGGATAGGAAAGCATGATATGATAAGTAAATACATCACTGGAAGTCTGGTGAAGTTCCTGCTGACTGGAAAAGGAGAAACATAGCCCCCATTTTTAAAAAGGGAAAAAAGAAAGACCCAGGGAACTACAGGCCAGTCAGTCCCATTTCTGTGCCTGGCAAGATCATGGCACTTCCTGGCAAGATACTCCAGGAAACTATACTAAGGCACATAGAAAATAAGGGAGTATTGGTGACAGCCAAAATGGCTTCACCAAGGGCAAGTCATGCCAGAAAAATTTGGTGGCCTTCTATGACAGGGTTGCAGTGTTTGTAGACAAGGGAAAAGTAACTGACATAATCTACCTGGACTTGTGCAAAGCATTTGACACTGCCCTGCACAACATCCTTGTCTCTAAATTGGGGAAACATGCATTTGAAATATGGACTACTTGATTGACAAGGAATTGGCTGGATGGTCACACTCAAAGAGTTGTAGTCAATGACTCGATGTCCAGCGACAAGTGATGTTCCTCAGGAGTCAGTATTAAGACCAGTGCTGTTCAACATCTTTGTTGGTGACATGGACAGTGGGAATGAGTGCACCCTCAGCAAGTTTGCTGATTACACCAAGTAGTGCGAGCTACACACTGAAGGGAAGGGCTTGAGAGGTGGGTCCATGTGAACCTCATGATATTCAACAAGGCCAAGTGCAAGGTCCTGCGCGTGGGTCACGGCAATCAAAAGCATAGATACAGGCTGGGTGGAGAACAGATTGAGAGCAGCTCTGAGGAGAAGGACTTGGGTTCTCGGTGGATGAAAAGTTAAACATGAGTGCAGCAGTGCCTGTATCAAAAGAAGCATGGTCAACAGGTGGAAGGAGGTGTTTCTGTCCCTCTACTCTGCTCGCATGAGACCCCACCTGGAGTACTGCATCCAGCTCTGGGGCACCCAACATAAAAAGATCATGGACCTATTGAAGCTAGTCCAGAGGCAAGCCAGAAAGATGATCAGAGGACTGAAACACCTCTTCTACGAAGACAGGCAATAAAAGTATCTGAGTTGTTCAGCCTGGAGAAGAGAAGGTTCCATAGAGACATTATAGCAGTTTTCCAGCACCTAAAAGCAGCCTACAGGAAAGTTAGGGAGGAACTCTATCAGGGAGTGTAGCAATAGCATGAGGGATAATGGTTTTAAACTGAAAGAGTGTAGATTTAGGTTGGATATTAGGAAGAAATTTTTCATGATGAGGGCGGTGAGTCACTGGAACAGGTTGCCCAGAGAAGCTGTGGATGCCCCATCCCTAGAGGTGGTCAAGGCCAGGTTGGATGGGGCTTTAAGTAACCTGGTCTAGTAGAAAGTATCCCTGTCCATGGCAGGAGGGTTGTAATTAGATTATTTTTAAGGTCCCTTCCAACCCAAACCATTCTATGATTCTACGATTATAGTTCCACTGAACAAAAAATCTACAATTCAAAGCCAAGTGGTATGAGAATGCAGAAATTCAGATAGCAAACAAAGTAAAAAAAAAAAGGAATGTCATTAAGAATGTCTCAAGAAAGCTGTTTTCTTTCTTCATATCTTTATTGTTTAGTGCAAGTTGAAGAAGAAATAATTTCAAGTAAAAAAGAACTGGATAAAGCTTCTCTGAAAAACTGCATTATATTTGACAAATCTAAGAAACACCCTTCACTTCCCTCTATCCACTGTTATGTAGTTACACAACCAGTGCTCACTTCTGCTAGCACAAGAGGTGCTAGCTGGCTCATATAGCCCTCCCCTAAAAGACTGGGGAAGGATGGCAGGTCTAATGAGATTTTCTGGGAAGTATTTGTCTGCTTCCTGTTGCAGACTTGTTGAGGTCTGAATAAAGTAGTTCAAGCAGTTGGGAAGAAGTCATTAGGCTGAGGTGTACTTGCTTCCACAGTGCTCTCAGCCAAGAAATAAAGTGTTCAGGGAAATAACCAAAGGAAAAGTTGATGTCTGCTAAAGTGGCCAGAGGATGCAAAAGACTCCTAAAAGCCCTGAGTCTGCTGCATGCAGGCAGACATTTTGGGGATAGCCACAAGATTGTTTCTGAAGATCCTTGCCCTGTCACTAGAAGAAAATTTTTCAGGGAGAGTCCATGGCCTTTCAATTGCCAGGGTCATGTCAGCAAGCTGAACTCCGTCCACCTCCCACAGCGGAGATCAGAGAGGAAAATGAAAATGTCACTTGGTGGTACACAGTGACAGTGTCTTCTCCTGCCCTCCTCGTCACACCCAGGTTTCTTCTAAATAAATCAAGCTGTCAGAAACATCAGCATAAACCAAGAATCACTGTGTCTGATTTGTGTGAGACTGAGCTGCATGCCTCCTTTAAAGCCATTCAAATCAAGGCTTAGGAGTTTCACAGACCTGTGTTTAGCGGTCATCCTGACGTGCCATAGCTTTTGTGTTATGTTAAAATAAAAGTGAAAATTGCATGGCTATAAGGAATATAGAAAATAGTGAATTGCTGGCATAAAGAATGGCCACGTGAGAGCTGAGGTGGCAGCCATACTCATACTGTAGCCTGAATGAAAACTTAATTGAGGACCAGGGAAGATGCATGCTGTAATTGTTTTCATGCAAACCCTTCATGTTTCAATCTTTAGGTCTCATTTACGTCTGCAAACAAAAACTACACTGTCTTGGTTTAACATAGAACAAAATCAATTTTCTTTTCAGTAATTTTACTTTTCAGTTACGTCTCTTCTAACTCACTGTACTCTCTGAATTTAATGGTATGTTTTCCAGGCAGTACCTGCTTCTAGCAATGATAGTGTCTTATGTTCATAGTTAATACTAAGGAATGGTATGCAGAGATGCTCTTCCTTATACTTATTCCTATAACAACCGAGGTCAGTGAACTTTGTTATGTGCCATGTTGGAGAACTGGAGGCAGAAGAGTCTAGAGGGGTCGTACTGGTGGGGAGGAACCAACCAACAGGGTATTTATTCTATCCCATCTGCATCACACTCAGTATAAAGGTAAGGGATCAAATGGGTAACCCCTCTCTTCACTTGCCAGCATTCAAGGAGTTCTTCAACAGCCAGCATCCAAGAAGGACTCTGTCAATTCTTCTGCCTTTGATCCTGACCCATGCATTCCTGAATCCAGTTCCCATCTGCTGCTGAGTCCAGTACAGGATTTTCCCAGTGCTGGCCAGTGACATGATTGTCATCCTGGGAGCTCAATATTAGTTTTGTATATATTTTTACATATTTCATAATTTTCTTATTAATATTATTATCTTTCCTTTTTAGTGTTAATATTTCATTAAAGCTGTTTTAGGGTGGTGGGTTTTTTTTCAACCCATAAGTCTCTCTCCCTTATTCTCTCTCTCATTTCCCCTTCAGGGAAGGGCGAGAGACAGTCATTTGTTTAGTGGCCATCCTAACCAAAACCTCAACAGACACAAATTAGATGATTCTATGGAACACAAGGATGCAGTTAACTTCTTCTGTCTTCTGACACCCCTGTGCCACCGTGTCTTTTGAGTTTAAATTCCAAGAAAACCATTAAGTACTGAAACATTTAAAAGCTTAGCATGGATATTTTTATCTGATTGTTAGTATCAGTGAAATGACATTGAAACAGTTCCACAATATAAACTCCAGTCCTGCTGGTTGATTTTGTTTCTCCACCAACTCAGCTCTCATGCAGGAAGTTGTCCTCTGTAACAGTCACAACTTCTTCAAGGTGTTCTGGATAAGAAGAAGGGAATCTTCAAAGTTTTGGAATCCATCTGGCAGTGGTCAGGCTCAGTAAAAATAACCTTTAAAAGAACTAATGTAACATACTTCTCCTTGGTTCCCCACTTGACTGGAGCAAGATCAATGGACAAACTCTTGTGAGACAGACCAACACAAAAACCTTGTCTTGATTATGAAAAGGTTTTACAACTTCAATCCATTTGCGTTATGTCCTCAAAAAGGACTGTTCTGTTTTTCCATGATGGCCTAGAATGGTTTTTTTGGTCATCTACATCAACTCACAAAGCTCAGGGGTACAAATCATAACAATTCACTGGTAAGATAATTCCAGCTACAGCAAAATACGGTAATTTTATTTGACAGAATCATTTTGTATCTCTTGAAGGAGTGAACAAAATAGACTTAGCATAAGCAATGCTCTAAAGTAACACTATCCAATTATATACAAGAGGAAAGAAAACCAAAAAACAATGTCAGCATCAAACCCCAAAGCAATTTTGTTTTGGAGTTGATCCACAGCATTTTAATAAGAGTCTTTGCAATTACATAATGACCCTTCACGGTTAGCAGCAAATGTTGTTGGCTTAATTATATAAAATTTAGTTCACCTCTCCAGAACTGCCCACACCTCTTGAGATAAAGACCTGCAGCGTGATAAAGCATGCATGACAATTACAAATGGCTAAGCAAAGTGCACAGCAGAGCCGGCAGTATTTATCCTGCGAAGAATATATTTTACCAGAGCAGTTCTTAAGCTGCATACGTCAAATGTGTTATTAACGTGCACACAACCCAACACAGAACCACAAGCTGCAGGACACAGTCCAAGCCAGGCACAGACTTAGGCAAGGTGGACCGTGGTGACAAAAAGGGCTAGACTAGCTCCATTATTCTTTTAGTTCCAGGTTGGTTCTCTACCACAACATCAGCCCTTGATGCAGCTGCTTTCCAGCTCCTTCAGTTCAGATGTTGAGTCTGGTTGATGAAGCCATCAGAGAAAGCAGACACACAACAGAAAAAGTGGTAGTGCATGTGTACCTCACCTAATGCAACCACCCAACACCCCCTCCTGCCGTGTCTCCTGTCAAAGGAGACAGGAGGAAAAGCAGAGGAAAAGCTCACTTCTCCCTTACCCACACCATTTGCCCTGAGCCTGTATTTCACCCAGTGTGAGGTTTTCCTTCCTGTCCCCTCTGTTTTCCTTCCTGTCCCTGTGTCTGCAGCTTGGCTCCACACCAACTGATGGCTCATGGCTGCAGCTATCACAGTGCTGAGCCAGGGCTAATGAACCTTCCTGAGTGGCCACACGTGTTAGCTCTGGCTCAGTACTGTGGGAGACATCACTGGGCAGCCCATCTCAAAGGGCTCTGAGCCTCCTCTGTGGTCCCAAGAGGAGGAGGGTCTCTGAGTGGAGGCGCCACACAGTACTGGACCTCAAAAGAAGTGAGGTGAATCCTACAGCATTTAAAAATCCAACAAGTTTCAAGAGGGTTCTCACACAAGCCTAGCAACAGAATAAATGGCTAGTTCCTACCCTATTTTCTCCATATTCTCCTGCAAACCCTTCTTACCTGTTCACTCAGCTGGCAGAGAAGTGTTGTTTCACTTTTTCTCCTGAGAATAGATGCTGGTAGTTAAGAAGTGCATGCTGTGAAAGTGTCTCTAGGTAATTTACTTTCAATCATCAATTCACTGTTTAAATCTTCTTCCAAATGCAGTTATCCAAAACACATCTATTATCCAGTGTTATTTGCCTGCAACCTTTCATCGCCATGATTACTCAATAATCACAAAAAAGAGTCCTGCTGGTCAATTTGCCACTAGCCCAAACTTGTTCTTGATTTACAGTCACAAAGTCTAAAGCAAGCAGTTCTCTTTTACCTAATTTCAATTCTCTTTCCCTTACCTTCCCACTAAGATCTGGAACACTGAGTCTCACTGCAGCAACTTCCGAGATTTAAATAGATGTTTCATTGGCTCATAGCCCCCATTACTGTCTTAGGAGCTGCTTTGTCCAATTGCTTTCCATACTGGTAAAAACAACAAGTCCAGTCTTTTCAATTAAAAAGGCATTACTGTACGTCTAATTGTACCTGACAGCTCACACACCAGGTTGGCACTGAATGATGGAGAGCTAGGATTGACCATGCAGTAAAATGGTTCAATCCTTACTTTCCAGAAGAACTCTCTGTAGCCATTTTAAAGACTAGAAGAATCTAGTGTTTTAGGAGGAAAGTCTTCTGCCAAGGAATAAATTTTCTCTGTTTAATTCTGTAGTTCAGCATTGATTATTCCAAGCTTGTTTATAACAAAGCACAGAAATAAAACAAATTCTTAGGGCTCTTTTCACAAAGTTACAATGTTCTTCAGTTACAATGTTCTTTCTATGTCTGCGGTCTGTTTTTCTTTTTTCAATGGCAAATTTCAGATCTTTCTAGAAACATCTGGATGTGCTATGGAACTGGAAGTCTCTTTCAGACTCTGCTGGATCCAAGTGCATGACTCAGCCACATCCCAGCAATACATAAAGGTCAGATCTGGCCTCATGTTATTACCTGTTATCCTTCCACTTTTCATGATAACTTTAAGTGTTTATTAACCAAAGTTTTTGGAAGTGTTTTCTTGTGAGGAAATAATGCATCCTACAATATAAAGTCTTATTTCTGCTCTAACAAAGTACAACTTACTATGGTTTCCTCCTAGGACAGACTGCAAGGAATTTGCTCTGGTATTCAAAGTTATGGGGGTTATAAGCCTGCTCTTGAACTCCCTCAGCAGCAAGTAAAAGAGATAGCTCAAGCTCAGTTTTACAGTTTCTCAGTTCTCAAGCTCCATTTCTTACTAATAAAATTTCAGAAACACTTGAAGAAAAGAGTCTCTTTCATCCATTTGGGAAGCTACATATTTTCCTGTCGAATTCACTATTTATTGAAGTAACAGTATGTTCCCAAATTCCTTCCCCCTTGCCCTGAACACATATTTTCTGTCTATTTGCAAGTGTTATTCACCTAAAGGTTCAGCAAGCCTGGATTATGGGTAAGAGAATCCATTCAAGAGTGGCAGGAATCATAACATCTACCTATCTCTCTCTCTCTCTATCTGTGCCTGTAATGTCTTCATAGTTCTGCCTAGGCAATAGAGAAATAAAGTTAATGCACCTGTGGCTTTCCTAAACAATTTACTTGTACTTTAAAATTAAAGTGTTTCCATAGCAACCTTGAGGCATCCAAGAAGGGAGAAGGACAGTATTTTGCAGAAAACATTAAACAATGTAGTATCTGAGAACCAAATGCTCAAACCTCTTGGTGAGGGTATGAACGTGTATCTTGAGCTTGTAATAGCCCAATGTCCTGTGCAGAAATATGATTCTCTAAGAGGCCACCATCACTTCTGGCTCCGACAGATGGAGAGGGAACAGCAGGGCAGCAACACCCCAACAAGGCACAGCCCACAGCAGCCAAGCAAGGAGAGCAGAGCTGGGTCGGAGCGGGTGACACGATTCTGCTGAGAAACCAGACTACTGGGAGAGTCTGCTGGGATGGGGCAGGTCCCAGCTCAAGCTGGAAAGTCAGGTCAGCAGGTGAAGGTCAGGGAGGTGCAGGGATGGACACAGGCATACCTGCGACCTAGCTCAGGCAAACACCAAGCGAGGAAGCCTGAGTTTCAAATCAGCTCCTGAGCAAAGGCAGAGCAGGCAACCGCTGAGCTTCTCAAGGCCTGACAACTTCGTTATTAAAGCTGGCCCTGAGCCCAGGCAACCAAGCCCTGCAGAGGGGAGGGAATGCCCTCAGGGCCCTGATGGTGGCCGCTTATGAAGGAAGGCTGGGAAAGCATATCTGCAGCTACTTAAGTATTACGAGGGTCAGGGGAGATATTGCAATGTTTTGTACCTTTGAAAGGAATGTGTTGCGCTGCCTGATCACTGGGGACGGGCAGTGCTGATGGCTCGCAAATAGCATAGTGCCATCTGCTTTGGGGAGGCCATGCTTGCTCTTCCGTTGTCCTTTTCCGCAAGCTGAAAAATGCTATTCAGTCTAGAAGCCTACGTTTTGTTCTACATGTGGGACAGAACAACTGAAAAGAACAATTAATAATATAAATAATGGCAGGTGCTTCTAAATTAAACATAATGTCTTTAATAAAATCATTCTAATAAAACCTATATTTCTCCCTGTAGTGTCTACTAGACTGTGAACTGCTCTAAGTGGAAAAAGACTGAGCCTAAGTTTTCAATTACCCTGAAGGGCAGTTTTGCTCCATGACATCTTCTAAGAGTCCACCATGATCCCTCTGCAGTCCATATGCCCAAGAGTTTCTTCCTCCACAAAAACCAGTACACTGCAGAGAGGATGTTTCCCTTAGGTGGAGCTGAGAACCACTAATGTGTCCAGATCTCACTGTTCTCAGTTCCAAATGAATACCCAAAATGTAAGTCACTCCTTATTTGAGAAACAGACTGGACAATTTTCCCCTGTTCTTCTACAGGGGTTGGATAAAATTACCTTTAACAGAGCTAGAATTAATTTATTATGTGTGTCAGTTGAGAATAAATATTTTTCCGGTGGGGTGCACTTGTATTGATGCAAAATAGCTCACCTCCAAAACAAATTGTTTACTTTCTTAATTATGGCTACAGTATTTCCTCCTTTTAATTCCCCCTTTTCTTACCAAGAGCAAACACTACATGAGCTGCTCATTTAGAAGCAGCACCGAACCAGCTGCTTCAACTTTCTTTGGAGGGTAACTCTTCATTAGTAAGATCAGTAGTCCTTTTCACTGAGTTATTTTTTGTCTGCCACCAGAATTCAGAGTTTCTTTTGTGTGAGTGGACTACTAACCCAGATGCCAGGTACAGCAAAAGAACAAGGAGTTCTCAGCCAAAAAAAAACCCTAACAAAAAAAGCAACTGTTGTTAAAGTGAACTTTGTTACTGTGCTGTCTTCTTTTTAGCTACTATAGTTCAGGAGAGATGTCTTTCAGTGGCACTGCTGTTGCATACAGATGCAGCTGATGTTGCCTGCTGTTTAGGAGAAAGGGAATGGAGCTCTTTCCTGCTCCTAATTTCTTGCTCTGCCTTGAGGTGTGTCACTGAATAATTCACATTATTTTCCCCCTCAAAAGAAAATAATAGTAACTTTTGGAAGCACTCGAGGGTCTTCACTTGGAAGGTGGTATATAATCACATCAGGTGACTGTAAAATACATTCAAGGGAGAGACTGCTGCCTGCAAGTACATAAAATACTGGTAGTCAAATAGAAGCTGCATATGCTTTCATACATAATAGCAGTACAGCTCTGCCACATCTGCTTTTGTATTTGTTGGTGAAATTTCATGTTCATGTGATCCTTTACATATTTTAAGCAGGGTCTGCTTTTGTGTTTTCCCATTATGATCTGATCTTTTTTGGTAACTTTATTCCCTCTGAACTAAAAAGAAAAAGCCATTTTTGGGGAAGTTTTGCCCAGGGCAAAATAAAAAGCTTATCATTTTGTTTCTCTCACAGGCTTTATTTTTGTTGCTGTTCATTATCATCAACGTGATCTATTTATTTTCCACAGCTTCAAACAGATCTCAGAAACTTTTATTTTCTGCTTTTGACCTAGTATTATGTTCTTCTCTTCTATGTCTTCCTCAGGGGCCTTACACAATTCCCATACAGCTTAATGGGATTGTGAATCGTACTTCAGAACTAGAAGAACAAAGTGATTAAATATTTGCCTTGCAGATACATAAAGCTAATTTAGACATAGGCATTTTTATATTCACAGTTAAATAAAAATCTTGCGATTAACTCTGCTTTTAATTTAAACACAGTCTGGAAATATTTCCACATAAGATATCGTCCATAGCCTGTAAAAGCAGATGGATGCACGGCAGGAGGCACAGATGCTGCCCCTGTGCTGGGGAAGAATGGGCTGATCGGTCACTGGGCCAGAACTGCAGAGGAATTCACGGAACAAGGCATGGCCAGAGGGTCAGGGATGTATTACCCAGAGCTGCTGACTTTTGCTGGTATAAGGAAAAGGGCTCATATAGGACAAAAAAGTCTTGAGCTGGGGGGTCTAGGAACTGGGAATGAAGCAGGAAGGTCCTGAAGAAATGCATGAGGGACAGGTACATCCTCTGACGGAAAGGTTAGACATTCAGCAACCATAGTTGTATTTTGGTGCCCATAACCCAACCCAAGCTTCCAGGAAGAGCAAACCATAATTAAACAGCACTAGAAGTTACGTGTGCATGCGGCATACATCTTGTTTCTGCCAGTAACAGCCTCTGATCCATCTCAGCCTGCTCCCTCCACTCCAGTACATCTCCTGTCCCTTGCTTCATGTTCCCTGAAAGCCTCCCTGACTCCTTTCCCCCTTTATGCCTCTGAGTACGTGAAGATACGGATTGTCAGAGAGGCAGTTTGTACTGGTGAAAACATGTTTATGGGCTGTCTGCTGTACTTCCAGCCACAGAGGCATCTCATCTTTCCCCAACTCCTCCTGAAAATAGGGAAAGATCAAAAAATCTATATTTATGTGACCAGAGCAGCAGAATAACTGGATGTCTGTTCAACAGGCTGGACTGCCTTGGGCGCAGGAGCCAGAATTACCTGCAGCTGGAAAATGGGAGCACAGAGGCACAGAGAACCAAAAAAATACAGCTGGAAAATGAACTTGCCAGAGTGGGAAAATGTCAGGTGAAGAAAGTGTTTTGCCTTTTCATATGAATAAGAGAAAAAAAAGGCCTTTTCTGAACTGAGAGTATCAGGGCAAGCACTGGGTGGTAGGGGAAGAAAATAAAACAACAGAATAAGCTATGGCACAAACATCTTATTTCTGCAGGAAAGAGAAAGAATATTAAGAATATTGAAATCACAGGACCAGCCAGCTAAAGTTCTCATATTCATATGTCTGCCTTGACATTCTTTGTATACCACAGAATAGTATTTGCTGCAGTTATTTTTCTCTGAATTACTGTAATTGAGAATATCAGGACAATAATTTCCTACTGAATAAAACAAAAGGAGGCATTAGGATAAAATGTCCCTTGACAATGTCCATGTGCTATTAGCACTAGATTCACTGCAAAAAAAGTATAAATTATTCAGGCTGAAAAATACTGTGCAACACTTAAGGTTGTTATGCAAAGCCAGCATGGCACAGAGAAACATGAAAAAATATAATCCTCTGAACACTATATAGCTACATTACACACATTTTGCGCTGCTAGAAAGGGACATTTCCATTAGCTACCACACAGTTTGTGGTCCAACAGCCCTAAAAAAATGCTGAAGCAACCTCAGGGTTTCTACTCTCCATTTTATGATTAATATATCCTACCACAGGAGTACAAACATCTCTGTATTCCACCTGCTTTTCTTTCTATGATGCGGGTATCGCTTTTTCTTTAGGCAGGTTACAAGGTGGGTTGCGTTGCCCTGAACAATAGGTTTGATGATAAGAGTTCAGAAATGGGGGTGAACAATGAAAGATCAGGATTATTATTCAGGACACCTGCGTCTTCCTTTTGTGAGTGGCTGATCGGGAAGGACAGTGACAGAAACAGAAATGCATTTAACTTCAAGTGTGTTGGGAAAGATGAGCTTTAAGCAAGCAAAGGGTAATCAGTGTTGCTTGCTATCAGTTAGAAGACATTAAAAATAAGCCTATACAGGCAGCACAGGGAGGTGGTGTTTGATTGTTATTAATAATTTATCTCAGTCTGAAGAGTGCATGGTGTGGGCTTACAATATGAGAAAGTGTCTCAGCTTGTACATTTCCTGTTTTATCTCTTTGATGGTTTATTGTTTTTACCTGGAATATGTATTACAGCCTACAAAGACAAGCAGAAACATTATGACTTTCCAAATCACTCTGGTGTGAATGTCAGACTTTCTCATGTAAAATGGCACTCATCCTCTCTCTCTCTGCATTCTAAAATTATATTAGTTTCTGCTTCTGACAGTCCATCCGATTTTCAGCCTTAATGGTTGGCTTTTATTCTGGTATGTCTTCTCTGTTGGTCATAGAGATCTGAATAGATGTGTCTCTTCTCCAAAGAAATCTTTCAGAATCAAGACAATAAATATTTTCGTTTAGAATCATAAGAAAGCCAGTAAGTCCCAAAATTATCATTTTCTGCAAAATACAGAGGATTAACCCCTAGAAGAGAAAACACTGAACCCCACCTGGGCTGTGGGATAGTTTGAAAACAAATGTAAATCTTTTATTTCCCAGCCGAGTGTTCCCAGTCTCAGAAACACATGCTATTATACTGTCCTGCAGCAGTGAAAGCTTTGCCACTTAAGGTCTCATCAGAATTCTACATTCTTTTAAATAGCTTCCCTATCAATAAGTGAACCTTTTCCAGCGGAATGCAAAAAATCATCCAAAACTTCCCGGACTTAATTCAGCCAACAAATTGGTGCTCTTGGGAAGTCTCCTTTCATGACCTCTTCCTGTGCTCCTGTACCACATGAAATCTCTTCAACGCTGCTGTGCATTGTTTTAAAGTTTTCAGTGTAAGAATTGGACCAAAGCACCTTTTCTAACAGTTCTAACAGAAAAAATAGAGTTCATTGCCGATATGGCTGGCACCGCTGAGTTTTCTTCTGTTCCCTTCTGCTTTACTTCTGCCAGCTTCTCAGCCATCCTTGCACAAATGGACACTGACTTTTTGACCCTTCCTATAAGAAAGTGGTCTCTGGTTTTGCCTTTTCCCTCATATTTCCATGATGTCTCCCCAGCCCTCGTGAAAGGCTTCACAAATACTAAAAATAGCTTTGCTATTAGCCAGTCTTTAAATCTGTCCTCTTGTTTGGTTTGTCAAGCTACAAGTGATTTAAGCTTTCCTCCTTGCTTTCTAGACACATTAGGAACCCATCTCCTCTCTGTCCAGCTGCCAAAGCTTTTTATTTTCCTCTGATGGATGGGTGAATGAGATCTGTATAACTGATAATTTAGAGTAAATTAAGTCCTACAGCACAACAAATGTGTGCCAGGAAACATGGTGATGCATTTGAAAACATGGTGATGGGCATTTGGAGTTCCTGCCCTATAGATCCATTGCTAAAACAGTCCTTTCTTCAGTCCCACCCCTGGTCTCTCCTGTTGGTGGCAGAAGGGCAGAAATAGCGAAGGAATGCGTGTTTTCAAGGGGCACCAGTTGCCTTCTTCCCATTTCAGTTTTAGCTACCCTTCTGAAACACTTGAACCTGGTTCTGGCTTTTTCTTCTGCTTAATGGTGCAAACAAATCAAAATACAGATTAAAAGCAGAAATGACTGAAATATATGGACAAACTATTTGAACAAAAACTATTTGAAAAATTAATTTCTAACACTGAATTTGTAAACTGACAGTGCTGTAACTATCCCAGTGTCCACTAGTGCAAACAGGGCACACTTAGACCAAGAGCTAAACTTTATTATTTTTATTTTCACTATTCTTTTGCTTCCAGTTTGCATTTTTCTAGTTACAGCCAGCAGTTTCTTTCTAGATAAGTGAATGCTATTGTTTGACATTAAGTTAAATAGACCTTAAAGCATGTAGCTACCACACAAAGAACTACTTCTTCACTACATCCTCTTAGCCACTCTCAGCAACTGAAATAAGAAAAACATTTACAAATGACTGCAGGTGAAAAGGATGCGTATGGCTGGTTTGAGTTGTGCCAATGCACTTTCAGAACTTGATGAGACTTGTTCAAACATATAAGGTCAAATAATTCAAGAAGGCAAATAAACACAAAAGTCAACATGGATGAGAATGAAAATTCCTGCTCCTGTTGCATCCAAATAACTGTATTACAATAAGCCATTAACATGCCATACAAACAAATGTAATGGTTCATATTTGCTGTATGCAGGCTTTGACTCTCTGTGACTCACTTCTTAATTGGCAGAATCTCTTATCTATCTGATCTTAGGGCACAAAAATATTATCCAACCTGATTTCATCTTTACTCTACTCTGGTATTTCAGATTTGGCTGACGTGTGGGACAAAGGTAGCAGTCACCTCACCAACAATCTTGGTAGATACTAGCTTAAATGCCTGAAAGCATACATTAAGTGTGTCTTGGTAATTGACTGGTCCTAGGCAAGTCATTTCCAAGAAGCCATTGTGCCAGATAAAGAAAATCAAACCCTTGTGGGACAGAAATGGATGCAAGACGAGGATTATTCCCTACAGTCCATTGAAAAGCTACTTTTGATCCATGACAGTACTGTTTGATACCTTTCATCATGACAGAATTTAGGGATTCCTTAATTCACCAAAGACTTTGGACAAGAAACAAGTAACACGGCACACAGAAATTTAGTGAGATGTCTTTTGAGTATTAGCCTGGTATCAGGTTAGGTTTACTTTTTAATTATTTTTTTTTAATTACTTTTGTTCTTTTTCATTTTTGAACAGTGGCTTCAAACTTTTTCCAGCAAAAAGACACTTGTTACTCTTTGCTATAATTTTTGAACATAAGATGTTTCGAAACACTTCAACTAATGCTCAGTGAAATGTTCTGATGAAGAGGAGAGAATGCAGTCCTGTAGAATCCAGGCTTACAGTGAGCCTAGATGCTACAACTCTGTTTATGATGTACCTGTCTGGTGTCACTGAATAAATACCTACCACAAGTACAAAAGCAAAAGAAGCCACCTACACTTATAACCAGCAATCAATAAAATCACTTTTATGTCCCTTTTTTTCCTTGAAGGAGGGAAAAAGCATATTATCTGCAATGTGAGGAATTGTAGAGTAATTCTGTTTGATCCTCATTTACTGAAGCAGTGAGGGAAAATTTGAGAGTGGGCAGAGGGTCAGTAGCAATAACAGCAGGAACAGCCTCCTCCTTTGTCATGGTTATGCAGCCAGGTTAGAAAGGTTAAAAAAGCAGTCCAATCATCCACAAATGTTTTGAACACCTTGATACAACTGTTTATATCTAGTGGGATAACAACACAGAAATAGTCTTTCAATATCTGTTGTAAGATAAATAGCGGCAGAAGAACGGACTTTATTTTTAATTTCAAAAGTATGAGATGTCTGCATTTAGTTGCACATTTTTTATTTTTCAGTCTGCAAGGAAAAAGACTTCAGGTAGGAGAAAGGACAGTTAAAGGGACACTTGTACGCTGCATGTAGATAGCTATGTAATCTGAAAGGGTCAAAGATTTCCCACCATGATGCTGATGTAAAAAAACACTCACTGAACACAAATATCAGAATATACTTGTGGAACCTTCCTTCCTTTCTCCCCTTCAACACCCTCCCCACCCCTCCTCATGACTTTCATCATACAATTTACACATCTATTCATCAGTCCTCCATTTTGGCTTATTTGGGCATCTTTGTGATCAGCTGCAGCTGATGTCTCAAGCCCTGATCCTGCATAGAGTGAGATGATGCTTCAGGGTGGTAATATCAAAAATTTCCAATTGATGCCTGCAAATGACAGAAGAGCAGTTAGAAGGCCCAAGACTGCTTCTTACCTAGCTTCGGACTTGGTTTCCCATTTACAAATAAAAATACTTTACTGTTGATGGGATAAAGGAGGGAACATGTTTCTCCCAACAATGCAGAGATTTTTTTCTGTTCTTTTGTTTTACTAACACATCACAAGACCTAGAGAAGTAAGAGACAGCTAACTTATTTGTTTGCTTCCCTACTATCTTTTTGTGTTCCAATATTGTTCTTTGACAACCACTATTACAAAACATAGGACTTTCATTCCATAGTTTTCAATTCTGGGACACAATACATAAGCATACATCTATGAGGAAAAAAAAAAGTCATATAGTAGTATTCAGTTCTGCAACATTTTCAAGAATAAGATGCTAGAAAGAATTGAAACTAAACTCAAATGAAATAAATATTTTAACCCAAGCAAAAATCTTTTCTGCAGCAATGTTTTAGTTTTCCAATAACTCAAGATAACATGTAGTTCAGAATGTTATTGTATTGCTGATTAAGATCTTTAAACTTTCTCTAAACTATAAAGAAGTATTGAACGACATTTTCAGTTAAGGAAGAAGAAAATATATTATAATACAGAAGTCTTGGAAATGCTATAAAGATAACATTCTCTGCTACTCATTAAATAATATCTGACCTTGAATATGATTTTGTGCCTCTGTCCTCTTTGAAAGTCCTCAAGGAGTCAGATTTTGAAAAGATCACCACAGCTGTGACTTTGACCAACACGTGGGCACAACACAATCACTATAGCTACACACACACAAGCTTGTACACCACCTCAATTTTTGCAAACACAGAAGTTAAATATGTTCAAAACTGCATGCAGCGAAGTCATAATGCTAATTGCAATTATTTGTGTTCTTATCCTTGAATAACAAGACAGAAACTCTAGAAAAAAGAAAAACTCTTTTGTCCTTTGCCCACAATTACAAAATAAACAGTAAAAATCTACTTTGAAAAGTTGTTCAGAAACTAGCTTTTGTGGCATGACATCACCACCAACTCATACAATGACCATGTAAACACAGTTTGTATCTAATGATACTGAAGGAAGTTGTACTGTGCTTGTACATGCAGTGATGGCAAGTGGGCAAAGCTCTTATTTTTTGATAACCATTTTGCCTTGTCATAGGTGTCTGGGTGGAATTTACTTCTTGCTATGATTTTCTTGCTAATTTAGAATTTTGGAGGTTTAAGCTGGATAAGCTTGTTATATAAGGATCTTCACCCAAACACTTCACATATCTTCAATGACTTTGTTTACGAGAATCTTGGGGCTGGAATCAATAGCTGACTGCATATTTGAATAAATGTGCAGATGTAGGCATCTAATTAAATGTAGTGTTTACCAGACATTTTTACAGCCAAATCCTTCTCAGAAAGCTATCAAATGGTAACACAGGCTTTGCTTTGGCACAGAGCGCAGCGTTGCTTGGTATTTTTTAAGGCACACCCAATCTGTGAAATGTAATCCTCTCTATTAAGAACAGAGATTCTCCCAATGAGAGTGGCTCCCTCCTGCATGCGGACCCCATGGCTGGGAAACCCAGCTGTCCTTGGACCGATCTGTCCACCTTGCCCCAGCCACACCATGTAGTAGGATGAAAACCTTGTTGCTGATGAGTAAAAACAGTGTGCTGCTGAGGAGCCAAATGCCTGGTGGAATCAGGTGAGGTATCCCTCACCTTAAATGTAGACAGCAGTGTTTACACAGTAAGGGTGAATGGATGATGTACTCCACAACCCTTTGGCTACCACACCATGATGGAGATCCTCGTGGCTGCTGGCCCTGCCGGCGTGCCCAGGTGTCCTGCCACAGAGGCAAAATCATGGTGATGTGGGGGATGCAGCTGGTCTCATCCTGGCACAGAGCAGGAGATGTCTGTGTCGGAACACCGGAGCTGCACCTTGGTGTGCTCCACAACACCCTGAGAAGTTGCAGTGAAGAAATAATTCATCTCTGTACTCCTTCTCCTTAGCCTCCGCCAGAGCTCAGAACAAAGCTGTTAAGCACCAATACAGCTGCTTTTGTTCATGAGAAATTAGAATTATCCAAAACAATGTTCAATAGTAGACCTATTGGCTCTGACATCCTGGCAAGCAGAAAGCGGGGTATCTACATTTTGGTCTAAATTCTCCAAACACTTTCCCTGAATAAAGCTGTTATTTTTCATCTTAGCTACTTGCATATTATGATGACATGACATGTTTCACTGAAGAGGTGACAGAACTTTTGCGAACAAAGTGATTCAAATTCATAAAGTGCTGCTTTTGTGCAATTAGCAGAATAAATAAGTACACTGTGTATTTTGTTCTCCTTCTTTGATGAAAGGCCCTACGTATATTTGTTATTCAGTGTTAAATGCAGAGATTATTTTTTTTGAGAGATGTCAACAAACCTGAAAAATCTGGAAAGTTGCTAGGCTGTTGAGAATAACAATGTTATCATTGTGATAATGTTACAGGCACCTTCCTAGTGCTCCTTCAGTACACGTGTGGCTGATACCCAAGCTAGCCATTACAATTACTTGCCAAAGTAAATGATCATAACAAAAGCAAACAGCTCATCACCTCCTGTATCGCTTACACTACATTATAGCAGCTTCATTAAATGACCATAATGCTGCCTCTACTAATATTTATGCATATGCAAGATTTTATTTTGAAATAGAAACAGCTCCAGAGTGAAATGGACTCTGATTTTAAAAGGTTGGTAAGTACTTTACTGCAATTAAAATCAAGTGAATCCAGAGCTGTCTCAGATGTGTCATGCCTGAGGTGGTCAGATCCCATGACCGAGGACATACATTTGTCATTTTGAAAAGGAGATTAAATGAACCTCAGGAACAGCCACTATCAATGTAATCAGAGGGAACTGTACAACTAACTCTGTTCTCTTCTTCTCCCTTTCCTTTCCTTAAACTAAATTGCTGAAGTAATAGTACATTTCTTAAAATGCTTGATTACTCTTTTTCTGTCACCTTCACCTAGGAGGAAAATGTCTTATCTACTTTGTCAGAGCTATTGCTAAAGAATATCTGACGATATATATCTGAAGTTAACACATGATAAAAAAAAGTTGTCTGCATTTCAGTTTCTCTACTGCTGTGCTCACACTGGACTCAAGAGTCAGGTGTGGCAAGCAGATCTGACTCCACTCCCTACATCTGGTGCAGTTTGTTCGTTGACTTTAGGAAGAACAAAAAGCCTCCAACTTTCCTTTCGCTTCCCAAGGGCTCCTCAACATACAGCTGACCAGCCCTTTGAGACATTCTAGTTTAAATTCATTTGCCAGGTTACTGGCATGTAGTGGACCCCGGAGACCACATCCAGACTTCACCTAGTGAGATACCTCCTGGCTCCTTGCAGGGTTGTACACCCACCATTCTTTTGTGAAAAGAGGGAGCTCAGCCATGCCTGGGTGTCCTGCTGGTGTGCTGCCTGTGGTACCACGGGACCTTGGCGTGGGACCTTGGAAGTGGTCCTGGATCCCATACAGCCAAACGTGGACAGAGATCCTCCTTTTCTTCCCTGCTTACTCCTCATAATACAGAAATTTAAACAAGCCTCATTTGGATTGCAAAGCGTCTGATCAGAGTTTTCTTCCACCGCAGTGCAAAAATGCTATACCAAGTACTATTTGTATGATAACTCACAGGAAAAAGACCTATGTGATTTCCTCTCCTCAGGAAGAGTCATACAGCCCTTTGAAATTAGCAGCTGTGTAAAATTAGGAAGGTCTTAAATGTCAGTGAAATGCAGGGCTTCCTTGTTGCTCTTGACCTTTTAGCTATCTTCATGCCGTGAAACTTAAATAAAAGACTTCATTAAAATCTACCACAGCTATGACCTGCAGAAAATTGAGTTACTTTGTTTTGTTTGACAAATGGATCTCACAATCAGCAGCAAAAGCAAAAGTAACTCAATGAAATAATGGAATGCATACAGTACCTTGGGATAAAAAAGTTGCTCTGGGAGAAAAGCAAATCAATTGATCAACCAAGAAATCAGGATGTTCTTCAAAAAGCAATTGTAGCTCCTTCGCTAACAGCAGTGAGCCATGGAAGAAAGTGCCCATTTAGCCATGACTTGTGAAGACATTAGTCCAAAAATTGCATCAATAGATAGATCCCTCCCCTGGGTTTCCATACAGCCAGCTCTCTGTGTTCATCAATTATCAGCAGCTAATTGAGACCTGTATCACTCTGTAGCCTAAAAAAGTTTATTACAGTTCCATCAAATCTCTCCCCTGATGCTAGATCTCAGACAACCCCCTGTGACTGAACATGTTGCCTCGGAGAAATGCTGTTTTAGAAAGGATCTAGCACTTCTAACAATGGTAATTATGTGTTCCTGTTCTATAGACAGTTACTTTACTTGACTGATGTTATCTACAAATCTGCCAAACTTCCTCATTTGTGCCCTTGCAAAGTAAACCAAATGCGTAATAAAAGAAGCACATAATAACAAATAAATAACAACAAATAATAACAATTTTTCAGGTTGCAAGCTCTTTAAGGGTGAACTTCTATAGCTTCTTGTCTCAGCAAAAGCCTTAGCTCATGTCCCTTGCTACCAATGGAGCCTGGTTGTGCAGCACAGAAAGCTAAACTAGGAAATGTTAAACTACCTCAGTAAAGGTGAAAATAATGCTTGTTGCAAAGCTTAAAATAAGCAGCCACTCAAAAAGCTGTTCTAGCTGACTTTGCAGAAGGTGCAGCAGATATGGCAATTTACTTTGCATATTCAAGTTTGTTGAGTAGCTTTTTTGTGAAAAGAGAACACTTCACCCCCATTAATGATTTTTAATGTATACTGGGGTTTAACTGAGGATTTTTGTAATTTCAGAATATATTACTTTGATTACTTTGATCTCTTTGATAGAACTTTTTTTTTTAATGTTCTAAGTCACAACATGAACTAATTAATAACTAGTTTATGAATCTGTTGTTTCAGTATTCTCCTTTGGATTAAACGTGCTGATGTGTTTTCCTTCCTTTCCTCTTCACCTCCAATTGCCCTCCCTGAACTAGGCCCCAAAACAGTAATCACAACTGAATCTCAGCTTTTGTTTCCCTGGGAAAGACAAGATAAACTGTTTAAAACTGCTCTAATCAACAGCTATTCTAGTCTCTCCTTCATTGCTGTAGACCTTAGCTGTTTCTGCTGCAGTATTGATTTATTTGTTAATGAGTCTTAGCAGGACAGTATACATTTACACCCTTCCCTTGCATAACTCGTATGAAGTTCATTAATACAGTGCCAAATGTCTTGCAGCATGTATTGTACTTTGTCATTTTCAGGGCCCTCTTGGTGACCCACATTTGACTTACACATCACAGTTCTTCTCATTCTTGTTTGCAGCTGCTTAGCTTCCATTTTTCAACATACATTCTTGTTCATTACGAAGTGTAAGGCTTGTAGACTGCACTACTGAATGCATTTTTCTTTTACTCCAGAACTCATAGCCATCCAATTTTCCTGCATGTAGAATTTTTGGTCATCATGTACTGATGGTATCTTCCACATTTACATCAACATAGTTCATTAATGCCTTTCTATTTTTAATAGATTGCAGACAGCATTTAGAGATAGTTCATTTAAGTTAGTTCATTTTTCCTCTTCCTGGATTAAGCTATTCTCACTCTCCACCTCAAATAATATTTTATATAAAGTGATTCCACTACAAGAAAACTCAGGGAAAGGCATGATCCACCTTCAATGCTGGATAGATTGCTCTCCTAAGATACAAGAGCCTAGGATTTACATTCGTGTTCAGAGGTGAACAAAAAATTGGGATCTGCATCTGTCTTTTTACAGGCTATTGGAACAGAGTCCTTTTCACCTTCTGATCCTATTTGTTTCGGGAAAAGTAATTTTGTAATTTAATTTAAATTTACATGTGTGAAATTAAGGGTTTTGCATAGTGAAGTTCATCTGTTTTCAGTAACTTTGTAAATTCCTCCCAAAATTTGTAGTCCCATAGAAATAGATCAAAATGTTCTCAATTAGTTTGTGTAATGAAAGCAAAGACATGTGCTTCACAATAAATATGTGCCCCTTGTGTCTGTTGAAACAAGTATATGGAAACTATCCACCGAGAATGCAAAGTAAAATCTGGGAAATTCAGACGCTAAAAGGATTATTCCTAAACAGTGACTTGCAAACTGAGCAATTCACTTATTACAAAGGCCAGAAATTTGCATTCTAACTACAATGCATCTATTTTCAGTCATCTAGGCATTACCCTAAGGCATACTGGATCGACACTACAGTCCATTTCTTTTAAATTAAGCTCATCAGACAGGAGGTCCAAGAGATTATTTTAAAAAATGATCTCTTTATATTGTTTCATGATATCCTCTCCTTTAAACTCATTAGTTGGAGCAAACAGCAGTCCTACCTTCTGCTAGAGGAACAGGAATCTCCTGATAAAGGCCAGTATGATGGAGGGAGGCAGATTATCTTTTAAATGGTTGCCACTGTTTCATTAGGGTGCCTAAAGCCATGAAGCTACATTAGACTAATAGCTGTGCTGAGCAAGGATCTGACAGCAAGTTGATCAGACTAATGTGCTCTGCTCTGTAGAAAGCCTAAGATGGCACTGGCTGTAAAAAGACATTTTAGCATCAATTAGTACATTTGTGAAGGGCAATCCACACACTTACAGCTTTCAGGCAGGGTTTGGGTTTTTTTATTGGTTGGTTTTTTTGGTTTAATTTATTTTTTAAAATGTATTAGAATTGGGAGATAAAGATGCACAAAAGGCAGACATTGAAAAGCTTGTTGCAAAAACACGTAGCTTGAGAAAAGTCTCAACAGCACAAAAGTTTGAACAAAAGGGATAGAAAGATTGTTTTTCATCAGATCTGGGGAAATGTTTTTGGAATATTTTTTTTTCCAGTATTTTAAATAATTGAATTAATGACTTCCTGTGCCTTATAAAGTAGCTGACTTACTGCTAGTTTGGAATTGGGAGCACAGAGCACCATCAACCCTTTGCGATCTGTCATTCCCTAACTACTGGGGGTACTTCACATGCCATTGAAGGAGAGGTAACATTTAATCTAATCTTTAGCTGTTTGAATCTCTGGGGTTGCATTTTATCATAACCTCTTATGTCTGAATTGGTTCTCTTCATTTCTCTTCAGGTATAGTTTATCTGTATCTCTCTAATTCTTGGCTGTGGTATGCTCTAAAATAACTACTTACTTTGCAATACTTACTGCAGAGGTTGTGCAGAGTTCAGCATTGTGAGAGAAATAATTATGTTCAGTATATATTTGCATTAATGAGATTGAGCTGCTTTGTCATACCCTTGTGTTTAGAGAAAGAAGGAAAATAAGGAAATTATCTGGACATTTATAAATAATTTGCTATCAGAGGATGTACTGGGCTCACTCTATAAAGAATTTGCTAAAACATATTCTGAGTAGAAACTGTGAATTTCATGTTTCTCAGTATTGTCCCAAGGAACTGGGTCTTGTTATCCTACACATTTATATAAAAGAGAATCAGATGCTTAAGAAATGTTTGAGGGGGTGAGGGTTTGAAATGCCATTTGAGGTGCTTTGGAAACCTATGGGTGGGTAATCTGAAACCCTCATGAATAATGCCCAGCTGCATCACTGAGTTAATTGTGCCAGCAATCAAGTATTTGCCAGTTGGCAATCGAATGTATCCCTTCCCCAAATGCGCCGTATGTCCCAACCCAAGCAAAACAAGTCAGACCTCTCAACTCTAGAATATCGCTAATTCAGCATGAGTATGTTCAGGTATTCTGTCTTTGCAGAATAAAAGAACACAGTAAGAGAAAGAAATTGAGTTGAGAAGGAAATTTCAAATAAAGATTAGCTGCACTTTCCCTCTGTGATTAATTCTGCATTCCAAATAAAAAGAAGGCATTGTGTAGAAATTCATAAAAGTACAATGGGTTTTCTCTTCTCTTGCAAGGTGTGCAGCACTGCTAGAAAAAGGACCAGAAATAGTTCTCTGCATAATTTTCTGTGCCCTGGTCGCAGAATAAAATTGTGAAGAGCCATTGACCAAGCACAGAGCACAAGACACCATTCAGTAGTATGACACATATGCAATATGCTGTGGTGATTCCCTGCTTCATGGAAAACACAAAGAGAAAACACTCATTGCAATGCTTTTATCCTCCCAAAGCTTAGCGACCTCACTTCTACAGAATATAAGGAATTTGAAAATAATTGAACATCAGCTTTGTTCTCCCATTCCAAATTCAAGATTAGTAGTCAAGAAGAATCAAACAAAGCCATGGGTACATATCATAGCCTCTTCTCTTGGATATCAAGAATCTCCTGGTCTTAAAGGGTCAGTCTGGGAGATAAAAAGTTTGTATATTCAATGTATTGTCACGCCATTATAAATAAACACAAGCTTTTCCAAGGATTTAGCTCCAGTTATTTGTGAATGCTACAATATGTATCTTCTGTGGTGGAAGTCAGCAGTAGCTTATCACTGACTTCTGAGTATCTCATGAATGTGAAATCAGTTCTAACTCAGTAAACACCACACAATTTGATCAGTTAACATTGTATATATTTCTGTATCTTATTTTATAGAATGTATTTCTTCTGAATGCAGTCATTGTGTCTACCTTTAGGTCACCATTGCAGACCATTTGGAGACCATTTTCTCTATGCTTGACAACTGAGGAAGTTTTAAAAAGATACTGAATTCCTAATATCAAAGCTAAATACATGTTATCTACCTTTAAATCCATATTAAAACCTATCATTTTGAAATTTATCTAGTCCTTTATTACAGGTTTTTATCATCTGTTGTAATGTCTATCTTAATTAGTTAGTTCCCAGGCTTAACAACAGAGACCCCTCAAAAAAATTACTAGATTCCTCACTGGCTTTTCATGTCAATTTTTAATGTGAAAGCTTTATGGTTTTTACTTTGCTTACAATTATTTATTTCTTTTTTACTAGAAGAGTAGACCACGTTTTCATGCATTTTTACAACCTTGTCAAATTAACTCAGGTCATAGAGACTCTGTTCTGATTCAAACGTCTTTTGCCACAGACATAGCTCCACAACAAAATCTTTTGAGTGCTGAGTACTTGGATATTTTTGTCACAGACTTCACATTTGTGATGGTTCCTCTTTATGCATCACGGCATTCAAACCTCTTCGGATGTTTTCTTACTCATCCCATGGTCTGTCTTGAACAGCTGTTAAGGGTCTGCTGTCGTTGCATGAATATGCAAAGAAAAAGGTCATTATTCATACTGAAGCTGAAAGTGGAAAATATACAGAAATCCATTGGGCTTTATGTTCAATGGTCTTAAATCTCATAAAACACCTTGAGGACAGCTGGTAACATACCAGCTTGGTGGCATTTATACTGTCTAGAAAAAGACTACGAAGAAAAATATTTCAGAGTCGATTATGATTTAGTTTGCTGTTACTTAAGTCTAACTTAAAAAAAAAGCAAACTTTCATAAATTATCTTGGCCAAGACTGTCCCTACTTTTTAATCTACCAAAGTCTCTCCTATAACTCCCAGAGGCTGAAAAATCTCCAATGTCATTGCTTTCCTTGGACACTACAGACACTGTCTTTCTCTGGAATCAAGGATGTGCCTGGTCAGAGTCATTGAAGACTGAGGAATCCAAAATCGGGTTTGGGAAGAGGAAGCTGGAAAGATACCCTTTTCAGGAGTAATGAATCAGAAGAGAAAAACACATTCTAAGTTGTATTCTTAATTCTTCTTAACATTTCTTCAGACAGTTCAATAGGGTCTACAGTCTCAGTAGAGGAGGGTGAAGTAAGGCACCTCCCCGGTACTGTCAAAGAACTGAATTAGAAGGAGAACACAACTTAAAAGGTAAAACTAATGTAGAGGTTTGAAATGCAGGGCCTTTACAAGGGCATTTGTAGGTCCTTTACGATATGTTTAAAAAGAGAATTCTACTGCATTGTGGAAATTCTATAGTGTTGCTGTGTTTTCCTTTTTCTTTTTTTTTTGTATATCACAGAATTGCCTAGATTGGAAGGGTCCTTTAAGATCATCTAGTCCAACCATAAAAAACAAACAAACAAGCAAACAAAAACCAAACAAAAAAAAAAAAACAAACAAAAAAACCCCACACACAACAACACTAAACCATATTCCTGAGCACCATGTCAATTCATCTTTTGAATATCTCCAGGGATGGTGCCTCAACCACTTCCCTGGGCAGCCCATTCCAATGCTTGATAACCCTTTCAGTGAAAAATTCTTCCTAATATCCAACCTGAGCCTCCCCTGGTGCAAATTAAGGCCATTTCCTCTTGTCCTATCACCGGTAACTTGGGAGAAGAGACCTACCCCTGCCTCTCTACACCCTCCTTTCAGGTAGTTGTAGAGAGCAATAAGGTGTCCCCTCAGCCTCCTCTTCTATAGACTGAACAACCCCAGCTCCCTCAGCCTCTCCTCATAAGTCCTCCTTATATTGGTCCTCAAAAAACAAGCACTGGATACTAATGACAGGTAGGAGAGAACAGATTATTTTTGCCAGTTACATTTACATAAAAGATGAAGGAGGAGTGGGTAAAGAGAGGCAAAGTGATGCCCAAGATCAACGGTGTCTTCTTCAGGAACATGTGACACTGCATGATAGCAGTCATGGAGGCTGAGACAAGGAAACAGATAACAAATTGTGACACTAGTGGGAAGCCTCTAGATTCACTTTTTATGCCTAACCCAGTTTTGATGCCTGTATCTTAATGAATTGAGCTTTCAACCACCACGGTCAACAGATTCACAAACTCACCAAAAGCCTGTGTCAGGCCTGATAAATATATGGTATTCTCATTTCAGTAACTTTAAAAAAAATGTTCTTAATTTATTGCCATCGGTTGTTTTTTTTTTTTTGACTTCTCTTTTTGATGGGAAGCTCAGCAGTTCTGAACACCAGACATCAACTTTTCAGTCTTTTTTCTTCTTAGCACCAATAAGACTCCCTATGACAACAAAATTTTCTGTCAACATATATACATATCCATGTGTATAAATATTTGCAAGATCAATGTCTATAATATGAACAGAAAGGGTGCAGTTCAATTTTCTACCTACTTATTTCTAGTGCTTTTTAGAAACCCTGGGATACTGTGCCTGGGCTGAAGTGTTGCTCTATAAGAACCTAGTTTTTCTGTAGTCGTATCTGGCAGCTCTCTGAAGACATCTTGAGTATCCAAAGATGCTTCAGATGGCACTTCACACATCTTTTCATACCTTTGTGTCACACCCAAGTTGGTTAGCTCTAGATACTTCTGGTTTAAAAATGTGGCAATGATTTGTATGCAAGGGAAAGTATGAAGTTGAGTTCTGAACCAAAGGAGAAACATGTTTTCCTCATAGATTCAGAGTGTTCAGATCCAATATCTATTTGTCTCATAGAAATTTGAGCTCATTTTTTAAAAATGTCTGATTTATCTCCCGTAACTAATAACTGTCTTGTTTCACCACTGATGAATTCCAATTCTAGTTCAGTGCATTCACCCATGGAATATCCAAAAATGTGGTTTTGTTTTGTTTGATTAAACAAACAAACAATCAAACTAAAACAAAAAGTTGTTTTAGAAATAAACCTATCACAGAAAAATATTTTTATCTTCATTCACATTTTTAAAGTTTCATTAAGGGTATCACCTTTCAATCTTCTGCCCAATTCTGCTGTATTATCACCACAGTTACTCACACTCTGGCAGGAGTTAGGTTAGTGTGCCTTCACATTCTTTCAGATTACCCTTAAACATCTGCAGTTGAAGCCTTTGTGCCTTGATGGTTCATACCAGTTCATGCCTAACGATTTTTAACGCCTCGAGCCTCAAAGCTTACCATGCTGATAAATAATGCATTTCTTTTCATTTCATATTTTTGGTGCTGTATTTGATCACAAACATCTTTGAAATAGAATTGGTTCTCTCTTCCCCTCCATAGCATGATTTCCATTGAAGAGACAAGTGAGATGAAGTAAGGCTTCAGAGAACAGAAGAAAAAAAGAGGATGCATATTGCTCTAGACAGAGGAGCAATAGCAAAACAGAAACTGTTTAATTATACAATGAGCTTCTGAAAGTCGGACTCTCTTCAGCCTCAGCTGCATGATCTTGCTTTGGACACTGTTCATTTCTGGGTGTAAGGATGTGTCCTAATGTCAGATCCTAAGCAAGTGATGTCCTTTGTAGGTGACACATTTTAGCACAAGCATCAGAAGATTTTGAACTCCAAGAAAAAGAGAAAGACATTTTCTAAAACCTTTCTATTTCATATGATACAACTGCAAAAGTTGTATCCATTGCATGGTAACACAAAAAACCTTTCTGTAAAGAACAGAAATAGAACTGTAGCTAGTTGATTTGGTACCAGACTTAGCATTCAGAGCTTGTAAACATTTATGCGTATCTTAATGAAGGTGCTGATAACTCCATGTTTTAGAGTAACTTTGCATCAAATAATTGTACATCTGAAATATAATACTGTGCTCATTCAGCCTACACAGTTAATCATAACAGCAAATAAAACACTAAAAGTGTGCCAGCCTGGAGATACATCGTTATTCTGATTGTGATAGGGAAGAGAGCACCAATTCACCTCCCTCTCCCCCCTCTTTCTGTCTAAGCAGGAATCATTATTCTTACTGGAGCTGCAGTCCCTCTAAATTTACTTATTGTTTGGTTTTCTGAAGGCAAGGGAGGAAAGAAAGAAAGACTGGCTACCTTCATAGCTTTGCACAACCACCATTAATATTCCTTCATTTTGTTTTCATATCAAGATTACGACAACTCATGCTCTCTGCTTGACCCTAATATCACTTGACATTCTCCTTACCTTTCTTCTAGTACTTCACATGAAGTATAGAGAGCTACATCCTAAAAAAGGTGTGGGATGCCTTTGTTCAAGGTACTGGATTTTTCAAATAGGGAAGACTAATGAGTTTCTCCACTTATCTTGCTATGCACCAAAAAATATGTGAAAGAAGCTTAAGCAACCTCTGGTACAGTGAGCCAGTGAGTATAAGTTTCTTGGTATCACTCCATACAAAGGATATAACTTTCTAGAATGAAAAGCATGACTGCTGGCTTTTGAATGGTTATTTCAGAAAATTATGTCCTGTATCTGTCAAGTAGGCATCAAAAATATACCTGAAAGAGAATACCATACTTGTAGGTCAGGAGTTCAGCTCTCACCTCTGCAGGAAGTGACAAAGCACCAGGTCAAAGGGCTACTTGTACATGTAAATTGAGTTTAGACCAAATCTTAGACTAAATTTGAATTTGCAGTGCTTAAAACTCTCACACATCTGGTATCCCTATTCTGTGGCACCGTTGCATCCTGCATCTGTCTACTCACAAAAAAGAGTCCCCCAGTAAAATGGGGCCTCAGGATGAAACAGGGTGATTTAACACACAGTGTGAGATTTTATTTCATCCATGACTGTTTTTGTGAACAACTGTATGAAAGCGGGAGTGACATTGGTTTCAAAAGGATTATCAGCGTGATTATACTGACTAAAGAATTAATTAATCACTGACATTTGTCAAAAAAAATGTCATTGAAATTCTATTACTTCATTATTAGCATAATGAAGAGATTGCGTTTGCCCTCTCCAGCAATCAATCAAGCAGCTGGGAAGCACTCCAGTGTCAAGGAACTAAACTTAAAACCAGAAGGTTTTTGATTTTGAAAACAGATTATTTTGTTTGTTTGATGGGTGCCAGACACTATTTCTCAACAGTTGGGTATTTGTGTCTTTCAGATGATAACGGGTAAAAGTCAAAAGATCACAGATGGCAAAGCAAATGGCTTACCTACATTAAAGGAGAAATTTGAACTAGAGATATGTAAGGTAAAATTAGTAATTCCCTCCACGTCTTTTTATTAGTAGATCTCAGAGTTGTTTATTACAGAGATCAGTATCATTATCTCTGTTTATCAGCGGCAAAAGCGACAACAGAAGTAACATGAAGTTCCCTTAGATAAGTAGCAAAGCCAAGACCTGAAGTCAGCGCTCTTGAGTTCACTGTTTTGTGGTCTGAGTAAACCATGTTCGTTAAACTGGTATTGACTTTTATGCCACTTTCAAAATTAAGGCATGAATTTGGCCCTCACTCATTACTGAAGCAAAAAGTAATGACTTACGGCATAGAGTAACATAAGTGCAGAAACTCGTATCTCATTAACTTGTTGCTAGACTACTAGCAAATCAGCAGGGTAATTTCCTTGCTGTCTGGATGTAGAGACAGTTGCCATCCATTGCTCTCTCTCTACTTGAATCATAACCTCTTATGTACTTAAGGCAAAAGCAGTCAGCAAGCTGCAGCTCAAGGTCAGGAGCTGCTTCATCTGATGAATGGCAAAAAGCCCAGATGAGCCTGTTGAGCAGCATTCCCTGAATATCCAATTGAAACTGTTTTCCAAATATCAAGGTTTCAGCAGGACCTTATAATTTTTCACACAGCAGTAGAATATGCTTTATCTGACATTTTTCTGGTCCCTCAGATGTGTGGAAAATCAGTGAAAACTTGAACAGAAAATAACAGCTGGAGCTCCTCTACTAGGAGCCTCAGGCTAAGTGTGACCAGTCGTGTTAGTTACAGGGCTGTTGACTCTTTTTTCAATTTACAATGACTGTGATGTCCATAAAGATGTATAGTTTATATATATTTTTGCTTCAACTGTTATATTGAGGTGTAATTCAGATGGTGGACAGGCTGATGAACCTCAGCTTACCAATAAAGGAGGGTAAAATGGACTAAATTTTAGACCTGGATCTATTTTGCCTTAAAATCAGATAATTTGTGACTCAGCACGGCTAAAAAGGAGAAAGTTCCAGATAACTTTTAGGACATATAGTAATCAGTTTCTAGTAGTGGCAGGGTCCACAAGATTCAAACTTAAGCTTCAACATATACATATGTGTGTGTGAGTACGTATTCTAGGTAAGATGTATAATATGCAGAAACAAAAAACACCGCTACATCATTAAGAGGATTTCTTTTTTTTTCCTTCCTGAGACATACACAGTTTTGTTTGGATTTTTTTTAATATATATATTATATTTTTTCTCCTTTTGCAAAGTTTTCTGCAGCTTTTTGGATATAGAAAAAATATACATGGTCTTCTGGATGACTGAGCAAAATTCGTGTTTTGACTTCTGGTTTTCCCATTTGAAAATGGAGGAAATACTACTGTTCTTGTTTGCAAAACACGTGTGTGCGTGTCTACATCTGCTAGGGTAAAAAATATTTCTATCACTGGGATAACCCCTTTACTGACTCAGCACTGGGTAACACAGCTGTTCCTGTCTCACATTGGCAGAAGCATATCTCACTGTACTAACGGTCCCGCACACGTGTATTCACATACCTGCACAAAAATCGCCAGGAGGAGATTACCACAATTGCATGGCTAAGCAGGAAAAGCTGGTACAAATCCCATAAGATGGACATGCAAGTGTTCAGGCAGAAACAGAGCCCAGGCAGCAATCTTGGTGATTTGAAGCTTCATTTTCCAAAGCTTTCCATTATGGAAAGCTGCCCAGCAGAAAAGGACCTAGGGGTGTTGGTGGACAGCTGGCTTAACGTGAGCCAGCAGTGTGCCCAGGTGGCCAAGAAGGCCAATGGTATCCTGGGCTGTATGAGGAATAGTGTGGCCAGCAGGAGCAGGGAAGTGATTGTCTCCCTGCACTCGGTGCTGGTGAGGCCTCACCTTGAGTGCTGTGTTTAGTTCTGGGCCCCTCACTACAAGAAGGACACTGAGCTGCTGGAGCAGGTCCAGAGGAGAGCCACCAAGCTGGTGAGGGGTATAGAGAACAAGTCATACGAGGAGAGGCTGAGGGAACTGGGCATGTTTAGTTTGGAGAAGAGGAGGCTGAGGGGAGACCTCATTGCCCTCTACAACTCCCTGAAAGGAGATTTTAGAGAAGTGAGTGTTGGCCCCTACTCCCCTGAGGGAATAATGACAGCAACAGAGGAAATGGTCTGAAGTTGCAGCAGGGGAGGTTTAGGAGGTTTAGATTAGATATTAGGAAGAATTACTATACTGAAAGCATGGTCAGGCACTGGAACAGCCTGCCCAGGGTGGTGGTGGAGTCGCCATCCCTGAAGGTATTTAAGAAACGTGTAGCCGTGGCACTTCAGGGCATGTTCTAGTGGCTGAGATTGTAGCGATTTTTTGTGTGTGTATGGTTGGACTTGGTGATCTCAGAGGTCCTTTCTAACCATTAAAATTCTGTGATTCTGTGATTTCATCTCGCCTGGTAGCAGACATCTTCAGGCAGCTTCAGTGGATGTCAGAGCTGGCTGTATCTGATAGCAGATCGCAGCCACTGCAGCAATCCTGGCTGAGCACCACCCCAGAGTAGGGCTTGGCCAGCAGTACGAGCACAGTGGCCAGCAGATATGGGAGCCTGTGTGGCTGATGAAGACTCACAGTTTGGAGCCGACTGGCAAATTGTGTCTGTCAGCAGGATGGTTGCTTCCGCAGAGTGATGCACTGGGCACTTATCAGCCCTCATTTCCTTGTGTAGCCTCTCTGCTGATTCCCGCTCATGCTCATTCTGGCTCTTGGTGTGATATCTGATGCAAGTCATCCCTTCTTATGGTCTTTTTGTCCTTCCTGTCCTATGAACACAGGCAGGGCTCAACTCTTGACTGAGTTTCTCAAGTTGTTCTAGTATCGTTTTCACTTCTGCACTTTCAGGAGAAACATAGGTCATTGTAGCCTCAGGGTGAAGAGAATTTTCTAATACATTTTACCACTGCACAGTTCCATCAGGAAACAAGTCTGCACTGAAAAAGCTGAGGTGAGGAAAGGATGAGGTGGAGGCCAAGTATAAATTAATTATAGTGGTAGAATAAATATTATTAAAGCGTTTCATATTTGGTAAAACCTTTCCTTTGAACTCAAACTTTGCATTTCAATTTCAAGCCACAGAAAATTATTTTTGTAATGTATTCAAAAGCAAATAAGTAAAGAAATAAACTCTGGAGGTCGGGTCAGTGCAACAAAGTCAGGAAGAAATAGTCTTTTTGTACTTCAAAAAGTACTTTTCATGAAAATTGCTCATTTCGGATTTGACAGTCCAAGTTTTAGAGAGTTTATTTTTTACAAAATAAAATGTCATTTCTTAAAAAAAATATATATCTATTCCAAAACTGAATGAATATAACGTTGCTAAAAGTGAAAGAGGAAATACAGGCCAAGGTTAACTACCCACTTTTTAAAAAGTGAGAAAAGTTTATTGTGGATACACTGTGGGTCACCTGTGGTCATCATTATAACTGCAATCCTACATCCTTCTTTAACCCCATCTACCCATCCCACTGACTGGTCAGTGATGGTAAGGTCTGTGATACAGATAAATTTGAACTATGAAGACCAATGCTATGTATGGAGGAGATTTTGAATCCGTGCCTGCAGAGACCAAAGTCTATCCTTGTGACCCACTTCCCCAATTCCTACAAATGCTTGTTAAAAAAAATATTTTATATGCTGTTTCAAAAAATATATGTTTATGTACTCTTTTTATTTAGTATTGTCGTTATTGATATTAGGCTTTTTTAGAAAATCATCAGGAAGACACTGCTGCCATCAGGAATGGGCTTGAGTTATGGTTTCCTAGAACTGCTTTTCAGTTCCTGTAGAGTTTGGCTGCCCTAAGCCACCTGTGAAATCCGGCCATCCCACCACCACCCTGGCTGCAATATTCGGCAGCTTCTCCCGTCATGTTTGGTAGTTTCTCATGTCCTGCTCACTTCTCTCAGCCTCTGAATGGAGCCTGCAGCCCCAACACCTCAACTCTGTTGGTGCCTGAGAGACACATGAGAGAAACCAAAAGACCCTGCGGTGGCCTGCCTTGACAACTACCACGCATCCCTGTGCTCACCGGCCACCTGAGGGACTCAGGCATCCATTAGTTCATCAGTCAAAGTTGTTTTCTGCAGGCACCCCTTCTAAGCTTAACTTAGGAAAACTGGTTCTCACACCCAAATTCCAATAAATGCAGAAGGAGGATGAGAAAGAGGGATCACAGTTGCAATAAATCTTTATTCTCCCTATTCACTGTTTATATTGCTTTTGTGCTTAACCCAGGGTTTATTCTTCTTTATTCAGAAGTAAGGAAATGTTGTTATCTTCTGTTTTGTATCATCAGTCTCGAAATCATTCCCAGTTCCAGCTTCTAACACTGGAACACCTCTAGTGAAATATTCTTCTGAAGGTTGGAAACCTGGGGGCTTTTTCCCTCAAAATCTACACTCTCAGCAAGATGTTTAAACACCCAGATATAAAAGAAGATATCACAAAGAATATTTCTGTTTCTTTTTATTTATGTGCTTATTATTCCCCTTTTGATATTTTTCCCTAACATGATTCGGCATTATTTTCCCACACCTCCTTAAGCTCTTTCTAAAGGTTTATTTTGCTTTGTGAGCAATCACATAGTTGCAAATTCTCAAAGCTGCTTTTCAGAAACCTCAGCTCTTTAGCTTCCCTCAGCTTTTCTTTTTATTTATGGCTTGTGGGTTTATTCACACCTTTTAAACATTCAAAAAAATTACACCCCATGCCATGCTCTAAAAATTGAGACAGACTTCATTAATTTTATATCAATGCAACTTTTTTCTTAACTCTTAAAATCTAAGCTTCTCTCTAGAAAAAAAGAAGCATCAACCCCATGATGGAAAGATTTGCCAAAAATGAAGATACTTGTTATATGATTCTTTTCTTTTTGATATGTATTCTGAAGGATCATTTGTAAAGTCACTGTGTGCCTCCAAGGTAGTCTTTACTAAATGGGGCAGACTATTTTAGGGTTTTCAAACTCTATTTTTTGATGTATCAGTGACATTTAGGCTTTGTTCATCCATGTGATATGCTAAGTCTATAATTCAAAAAATTTTCTGCTATTCCAGCAACAAATAGGGATCATTTTACCCATCTCTAACTTCTTACCTTAGCTATCTCTATTTTTCTCCCATGTATAGCACACTCATTGCCAGACAAAGATAAGCTACTTTGACTATTTTATACTGATGGGGGGAAAAAGCTTTAGTTAGGCCAAGAGTACAGGTGACATTTTCCTCCATTTTCTTGTATCAGAGAGTTAAGTCCTCGTCTCTTTCCAAGGTAGACATCCCCCCGCCAAGAAATGTTTAAAAATATGCCACCCTGAAGAATCGTGTCTGGCTGTGTGAGCCAGAGAACCAAAGCGGTTCTTATGATTAGCACCTCCCATGTGTCTGTAAAATAAACACTAAAAATACAACATCTCAAAATGTTACATGTGCCAATGCAGGAAGCATGGGTGGAAATAAAGAAGTCGTTGACGTGTATTTATTATGTATATACCATCTTTTGAGTAATTTTGGAAAAGCTCACACCAGAATCTCGTTTCTGTCTACCATACAACAAAAAGATCTCATCATTTTTGGAAGAAAAATATTCTTAAGAAATGCAACACAACAATGCTCTTAAGCAGTGATGTGCCTTGGCAAAGCTGCACTGACATATTGCAACTGTCAGTAAGGTCTCCATCAGCTCAACACAGATGCACCTGGGACATCTGACTCTTTGTCACTGAGCTGTAGCCAAGGGCTGGGCTTTGTGTAGTCAGACTGACTTATCTGATTTACCAGTTTGTGAAGAGGCATGAAAGTCCCAAATCTCCATCCTTCAGACTGTCTGCCTCCCTTAATGAGACAGAGGTTCTTAAAGCAAGAATCGTTTCACCTTCCTTTTCTCTGTGAAGAATCCGGGGTATTTTGGGATGTTATAAAAACTATAATATACCAACTACTTAGAGATACTTCTCTTCTCTTTAGTTTCTTACTAATCATGTCTCTGAAGATTAATGTCTGAAATTTAAATTCTTCCCAGGACAGGTCCTGGTGTTGTTAGACTTTCCCATTGCAAGTTTCTAGATTATCACCTCTTCAGGCTCTATGTAATTGCTTTATTTGTTTAATTTGTCAAAGGAAGGGGTATTCACACTGATTTCAGGCCAGGAACAAATTGTTCTTTAAATGCAATTTCACATTTTCTTTTAACCTTCTGCTTCTTCCTTTCTGTTTCACAGCTGTGCCTTTAAAAATAAGAACTGGTCTTCAGATCTCAAGCTCCCCAATGGTCTTTCACTGAAATCATAAGCCCATTTTCCTGCCAGAAGTCTGTTGCTGAGGCACAAGTTAAATACTGCCTTTTGCTGCATGGATGAAAGACAAGAATACAAACTTGAAACCAGATAGCTCAAAGACAATACAAACACCACTGATCTTTATAAACGGTAAAAGGAATAAAAACCAAAAATAGACAACTAGTAAAACAATAAAGATAAGCAATTAATTTAAACTTGACATATTCCTTAAAGTTTTAAGTCTTACAACAAGGCTTTATTTCTCAGTCACCTAGTGAAGAAATATCTGTATAAAAGATGGAGAATATTAACTCTCCAGTCATAACCAAGTGCCTTTCAGTTTGGCAGAGAAGTGTTGAGCTAGACAGCATGAACAGGTTCTGTTTTGTAAATCCTTTTCTCCATGTAACCCTATGTGGATAAATTACCCAGAATAAAAAAAAGGTTATTTTATTGCCTTGTAAATATTTGTAGAATCCAGTGAACACATACAGACTTTTCTTTATAGTATTTTGATCTTTATATATTTATAATTTCTAGTTATCTATTTGTTCTTAAGAATATTTTGATCTTTATAGCCTTTTGCAGAGGGCACGTTGTGGCTACTGTTCAGTTGTTGGGCAGTCTAAATTTCAGACTGAAGAAAAGCTGACATTTGTTGAACATCAACAGGAGCTACATCCAGCATTTAAGTTTTCAAGTCCAAAATGTGTTAATGTCAGTTTAGACTTATTTCATGGACTCATTCTTTTTTTGAATAGATCCATTAATACTACATTTTCCTATTCTAATTACAGAAATCTCATTTCTATTCCTATTGAGTTGAACAGTAATTTTCCCGTCAGATTTAATGGTGCAGTACAAGAATACAGTTCCTCATCAGAATTAAGTCCCCTGATTCAACAGCTTTTATAAATTTATGTGGGTCAAGTATGGTAGGCACAACACATACAAGTTGCTGGAGTCACTTATTTTTTTTCCTAACGATGCTGCATTTTTTTGTGTGCTACTGCTCAAGGTCGTTCTACATTTTTATTTGACAAAAGCTTTCTGTAACTACTTTGTGGCATCTTTTCAGGACTTGAGTTTCTTTAGAAACAAACAAATATAATCATTGCAATTACAGATAGTTTAAAAAAAATCTCCAATACATGAATTTTAGTACTTAACATATAGCTAAGGATCAAATAATTTACTGGATGTCAGTGAACGTATGTTTTAAATTTGTTTATTATGAAACATACATATATTCCTTCAAGCTTCCATATACGTTAGTATTCGTGCTTGGTATACAACACAGAATCACAGAATGGTAGTGGTTGGAAGGGACTTTGGGAGATCATCTAGTCCAACCCCCCTGCCAAAGCAGGTACACCCAGAACAGGTTGGACAGGAACACATGCAAGAGAGTTTTGAATATCTCCAGAGAAAGACACTCCACATCGTCTCTGGGCAGCCTGTTCCAGTGCTCTGGCACCCTCAAAGTAAAGTTTTTCCTCATGTTGAGATGGGATTTCCTGTGTTCCAGTTTGTGCCTGTTGCCCCTTGTCCTATCACTGGGGACCACTGAAAACTCAAATAAAGTCCACCACTTGCATTATATCACTCTGCTGATAGCACCATTGATTTTCACAGAATCTCTGAATTGAAATTACATATATTAATTACATATATATATCTCTCAATATTCTCAATATTTTTGGTGACCATCCATGATAATAAAATCTTAAGAAAATCTTGTATATCTCTGGGCATTCTTAAAGTCTTCTTTTTAGTCAGAGAGATAAAGTTGTCAAATGTCTATTTTCATAGATATTATTACTGTGTTCTTTATGAACATGATAATCTAACTTAACAGAAGGCAGAGGAGGAGCAGATAAGAAAGGCACACATCATTGAGAAAACATGTATGTATCTAGGGATATCTAAACCACATAATGGATTGAGCAATTTACTGCAGGAATTCAGTGTTCAGTAGCAAAACAGTTGCAAGCCTTATTTTGCTAAAACTCGATTAAAAAAAAACCAATCCAAATTCTAAAAAGACTAAAAACTTTAAAAATAGTTCTTGAAAAAGAAAGCAGCTTTCTAGGGAGTATGAAATTATCCTTATTAAAGAAATACAAACACAACAAGTTTTGAGAAAGAAGCCCTTGATATTTCATGCTGATATCAAAGATTAGCAACAGATAACTGCCATCAATCTGTCATTTTCAACATTCAGTGACCTCTAAGTTTTGCAGTCCATTCTGTAAACATCAGATTTTTGTCTGATTTTGTAGAGGATTGGACAAAATTAATTTCTGAATCTAGTATAACTTTTCAAATTCATAGGATAATTTATCCTTGAAGGGGCCTCTGGATTTCACCTGGTCCAACTCCCTACTCATATAAGTTATTCTTGCAGAACTCACATGGCTACATGCTATCTGGAGAGAGATTGAATCAAGTACTACTGAGAGCTCCTGTCTCTTTGAACCATTTTCCCTTTCAAGTCGATGTGGTGGGTCACCTTTTCTTGAAGAGACCATGTAGAAAGAACATGGTCTGAAATAGTTCCACATGTCAAGAGAATTCCTTGTGTCTGCAAACTCAGAACTTCATGAGCAAATTCCATCCAAAGTTTTTTGAGTGCACTAGATAGAGAATGAGATTGATTTCATCCCTTGAGCACCAGCTTAGTAGCAAAGCACAAGCTGGACCTCTATTCACACACCTCCTTTTCCTTCTGAGCTAATTAGTCTGTGCTTGCCCCCTACCTATATATCTGAGTTGCTCTCTGCAGGCTTGTCAATGTTAATGAGGATACTTTGATGGGACCTCATTAGCAAATTTTGCTGTTTGAAGAGCTAGCGCTTGGAAACTGTGGCCATCAAAACAACACAAAACCACCCTTTCTCTACTGTCGTGTAACCTTCATGCGTCAGAGTAAATCAAGGGCAGGGTGGAATCAAGTGTTATCACTGGTTTTATCCCTTATAGTCATGCAGATACATTCCTTCCACCTTACTATGACCCTTCTTGATTTATGGGGAGCATAATAGTGTAGGGCTTTGACTGAATACGTACTTGCTGGAGAAATTAGTATCTCAAGACTGTATTCTCATGCTGTTTATATATATAGAATCCCAAAGGGATTCTATGAATGTAAGCAAGACTGAAATATGCCTCTTCTTTTTGCCTCTCTTTCTTCAGTGTATTTCATTTTAAAACTTCTTTATAATAGAAGAAACACTCCATTGTTTCCTTTGCTCGGTTTCTTTTCTAGGCCCCATACTATTGCTTCGATTTTCAAGGCGGTAGATGTTTTTTTCTGCTGTTCAGATTATCCAGCTGCTTATCTATTCCATCAGGTAAGGAGGTACAGGAGCAGCTGCCCGCAGCTGGGCTTTTCTCAGCAATATACATGGAAAAGATGCCCTCAAAACCACAGCATCACACTAAAAGATGCATGCCCAAATGTAAATGAGAGCTAAAAGCATGATACACTCAATAACAGCTTAAAACACCATTTATCGGTTGCTGGTGTTAACTTGTACAGTATGTCCTTCTAGAGGAACATCAGAAACAGACCCGTTAGACTGATGGATGAAGAACTACAGTGTTTTAGTGCCTTCTTGTGCTGATGCCTGGAAGTGCAGGTAAGTGGAACCTCTGAAGATGAATTTCATTCTGCTCAGCTGTAATAAAGGAACACATTCCTGTCGCATTTTTCAGCTCTTTCCTAACAATGTCCAATAACAACCTAAAATTTCGCAGAGAGAAAGATTTTTTTCCTTAGTGGCAGAAAAGCATTTTAACTCAGTCAGCAGCCACTGTAATAGCTGTGGCTCAAAAAAAATATCTTTTTTATTAAAAATTTCTCAGCTGGCAAAAAGCGTTGCCTGGGAAGATGTGATGCTACAGGAATTGCTGTTAGTCCCTCAACTAACTTGTGTTAGACACAAGTGTCTCACTCTGACTTGTGCCCAAAGTCAATCACAAGGTCTGTGAAAAGTCTCCCTGTCTTGTGTCCAGGATACTCAGGTCACTCTGGCAAGCCACCTATTTTTCGGCTAGGGACGCTAGACTGCTTCTTGAAGGAGAAATGCAGTGGCTGTGCATCAGTGCAGTGCTGATTTTATTGTTTTGCAATAAAACTGCCTTTTGCAATAACACTGCCTTTTGGGCAGTGGATGGGAAACAGCAGTGTAAGAGGTCTCTCAAGGAAACAGGCTAATGAATAAATGAATAAAATTCAGGCAAACTTCATATAATATATGCCTCATTCCCATATAATCATATGAAGAGAGAAAGCTGGAAGTGAGTTAGAAGGACTAAGCAAAGGGGAGCTGAGCTTAATCTACAACTCAACACATTGCTCCTGGAGGCAGAGGACAGCACCCAGCACCATTTCCCCTCACCGGGCTCAGGATGCAGCACTTCATCCTCTTCTTTGGACATAGCTATGACAGTTCCCTGCTCCCAGAGCAAGAGCATGATGGGGCACAAAGTCCCTCTAGCTCCATCTTCTTTTTACCTCACCAGATAAGTGGGAAATGCAGAGAAGTTAGATTTTTGCAGACTCATGTTTTCATTGCAATATGAGAGTAATCACTCCTTTCCTCAAACCTCTGCCTTCTGGGTCACAAAGTCCAGCCAGTTTTCACTCCTGGCTGCATAGAAATGCTCAAATATATGGTCAAAAGGCTCGGGAAACAGGAGGCAAGTTAGATTACCAAATTAATTCTTTTACTAAGCCATTTTTAAATAGTCAAGCTACACATCAAGAGCGTTACTCTTTGAGAGTAGTTTATAGTCTGCAGAAGTACTTTTGTGCCACTCTTTCTTATTACAGGATTTTTCATTTTCTCCTGAAATATGTTGCAAGGAGAAAGAGCAGTGTTACGATAAAATACCTTTCTGAGGTATAAGGCTGCCACATACCGCATGAAATATAATGGAAAATACAATGGACTGAAATTGTAGAAAAGGAAATATATACTGGGTCTGGAAACATAGATCACATGCAGACTCTGTTGATCTATGAAACTTTTCCTCAAAGAAAATCCTAGAGAAAATCTCAGTTCTTGAGTCATTTTGAGTACAGCGGGATTTTGAAAAGTAGCCTGCTAACACTGATATGTTGAAGATTGCTGTGACTCAATTATTTCCACATCACAGTCCTAAATTCTCAAGTAAGATGTTCTCCATAGCTGTCAACCCTGAACACTCAACCTGAGAGCTAAGGTTCAGGCTAGATTATTTCCACTTTACACATTGTCACCAGCAATAAAGATTATCCCATGTGAATTATGTCCACTGAAATACCTATGTCTCCTCTGTGGCTTTGCACAGATGCCGTTGATAGAGTCTCTTTGAAAATATTTCTTCTGCTCATCCATGAGGCTAAATGGAACCTGCAGCTCATCTTCCCTGCATCCAGCCATCCAAGACTATGAGAAGTTAAAAGCAGGAAACACAGGGTTGGCTTTTGGTTTGTTTTTTTTATTTATTTATTTCAGTTAGCCAAGAAAACATTTATCTTTTCATTAAAATCAGTAAAGGGGAAAGAACTGCAGTTCTGTGTGAAGCTCATTTTAAAGAGCCACCAAAAATGAGTCTAAATTAAATATGCTGAAGTACAGCACAGGAAACAGTCATCTGTTCATATAGGACAGACAAAAAGTCTTAATACACATTTCCAGATCTAATTACTACTATTCTGTGAAGTTCTCTACCAGTTTAGGTTGCATTTCAGATGATGTTTTTAAAGAAACTGCACATATTCCGTTGAGAATATTCTGTTACTAGTCTTTCATCAGGCCTCCAGCAAGCTAATCAATTAAAGGCTTTTTTGGGACAACAACCAAACAATCCATTTGGGTCACTATGTGAAATAAAAATGTCATTACTTTGGAAGTGCCTTTGTCCAAGCGCAGAAATATGCTTCAGGCTGGAGCCAGCTTTCTGTAGGTCAAGACATCAGCTGATGTTAGTTTGGAGCAAGTTATTTTATTTTGCAGTAAAATAGACGGAGGAGATGTCAGTCCTCTCAACAGAAAGATTCTCTTCTTGCTCCAAGTATAGCTACTGGCAATGCACTTCACTATTAATATTTAGCATTTTCTTCAGTTTTCTTCGTGATACAAGTGGTTGCAAAAGCTGTCCTCAATCAATCACAGGATTAACTAATTTCAGTGGAAGAAGTTAATCTATAGTGTCTATCAACACATAGTGAGACTACTTTCAGGTGAATAGCAAGAAGATAAAGCAAGCACTTACAGTTTCAGATGCATACAACATTATAGAATAATTCGGAAGAGAAATCAAATGTCTTCTGTTGTTTAGTATTGACCAAGATCAATCCTAGAAACTTTTGCACTACCTTGTGTGTGTATATATATATATATGTTGGACTAGCTATTAACCAGACATATGTATGAGTGCTCTATTAAATCTCACATTCCAACCCAGTAGAGGGCAATAGAAGTATATGATCAAAAGCCTATGTGTTATCTAAAGCCAGACTTTTCCTACAGCATCATTTGAGTTGCTAATTACCTAGAAAAAACAAATAATGTTCTCCTTCCCATGTGAAAACAGGTGGGCTATGGAGAGGAAGGGAATACACTGTTCTTCCTGTGCACTTGAGTTAGAACAATAGGCAATAGGTGGAAATTAGAGCAAAGTAAATCATTCCTAAGCATAAGAGAAAGTCTTCTGATTGCAGGGACAGTTCAGCATCAGAGTAGATTTCCTGGCTGTGGGATCTCTATCACTGGAGGTCTCTAGAACAAGCTAGGCAGATGTCTGTAAGGAGTGAGTTAGGGACCCCCCTTGGCAACAGCACGGAATAAGCAAGCTCTTGAGATCCCTTCCAGCTATATTTCCTATGACTGATTACAGGACTAAGCGGTTTCTCGGGTATACCATAAACAGCTGTTAAATGAAAAATAAGTTCTCAAAATTAGGGTACAAAAAGCCCTTTTTAAAATAACCTCTACTCCTGGTTTTGGAAGATGAATGTTGTTAGTTAATAACTATATGAACACTATATTTTAGACACGTCCCTATGTAGGTGAAGAGTAGTACCAGCATCAGAAATGGCTGCTTATCTATGTGCTGACTTAGGTCATCAGGGTTAAATGTAAGTTTATGATTCCTTGTGGCAATCAAGCAATGATCTCCAATGGAAACAGAAAGGTACAGGACTAAAAGATATATTAAAATTACTTTCAATTAAAGATTTTCCTCTGGTCCAATACTTTTTCTGTAAAGTTAAAATTACAGCTGATTGCCTGATAAAAAATTTCAAAAGAAGGAGAGAACAAAGATAATCTCTTATTATTACTCTTCCTTTCAATAAAACCATTGTGAATATAGCATCCAGAATAATGTGGGGGTTATTGGTGATCTCATAAAAGTTTTTAAGTTGTCGAATATACATCTAGAGTAAAACTTTACCTTCAGAACTCTTGTACGTCAGTTATTACTGCATATTACAATTCCTTCTGCAGACGCAGTTATGTCAGATTCTTTCCACAATGTGCCCCAAATCTCACTAAATCTCTGGAGAAATGATAACGTACATATTTTAAGAAATAGTAAATGGGGGGCGGAGGGGAAGGGAAAAAAAAAAACCCAAACCAATACAGTTATTCATGATAACCTCCAGTAGCAGATTAATCTGAAAAAAACTATACCATGCAGAATGGGTGAATCTTAAAGATCTTCTGGAAGCCTCACAAAAAACATCTAAACCTCGCAAGATGGAATGATAATAAAAATATAAATATCTAATACATGTAAAATTGTATATGCTATACTTTAACCATAAAGCAATTCTACACTCTTACAGCAGAATTAGAAGGAAGAGATGTAAAATAATTTGCATTTACACTTTGGCATAGTCCATTCTTATATTTTGTGGGTTTTTTGATTGTTGTTCATATTCAGAGACCACAAGTGCAGGCATAGTGGCAACAAACGAGAAGGAGAACTGAGGTCCAGAGTAAGATAAACTGAACAAGTGGATAGGAGAAAGCAAAGGGAAAACAGAGGAGAAAAAAGCAGGAGATGGAGAGAGCAGGAAAGTATTCAGTCTCCCTTTAATTCACACCATTCTAGAAGGTGTTCAAACCCCTGAGGGAAACAGTAAAAAGGATTCATTATAACAGGTATAGCTTGTTAATCTACACTTGGAAGAAAAATTGATTTTTCTTAAAGGGGAAGAAAAAAGTGGTTTACAGAAACATATCTCCATGGAATACAATTTACTTATGGAAATTACTGCTGCAGGCTATTCTATTGGAAAATTGTGCATGATAGAAAACAATGTTCTGTAAAAAAATATTAGCTCTGCAGCTTATTCTGATATAGATAACACTGCAATAGTTACTTCTATCAGTCTTCATAACGCAAAGCATATAATAATCATCATCTACATTTTTGAAGACAATTCTTCTGTGACAACACATAACACAGTTATGCATCAAATATATGTGTTTCTCCTATCTGGAGCATTCCTACACCAAGGGAACAGAATACCAGGCTTAGAGGAGCCTGGGACAGGAATAATAGTGTATTTGGATTTTTTTCTTTGTCTATGATGGTAGTGGGACATAGGCAAGTGTCGCAGAAAGTGCTGTTCCTCTCATAGGAAAAGCTCAATTATTTGTATGCTAGCCTTCACTGTTCAGGTCATTCAAGAGAGTTCATCTTCCCTAATTTTAAGCATATATATGTAGACATCTAAGTCAGATCTGACTCTGACACTAGTCAATGGAAAGAGATAAGCAGAGATGCGTACATGCATGTGTACCAAGACCTGCTCAAGTTGTATGCAGAAAACAAAACAAGACTGAATCATTTATAGCTGGGTTCTGATCACTCTGGTTACCAACCAGGAACTTAAATTTACTGGTTTCCTCACAAGGCTACTTACTCTTAGACAGTCGTTCCTTGATTTTCACCATGACTCTAACAGCATAGTAATCCCAATCAGTATGGGGAAAGGAATATTGTGACAGCTACATTTCGTACCTTCTCTTAGCTTCCTAACCAACCACTCTAGGTATACGATTTACTCAATAATCATGTATTAAAGAAATAATTATGTATGTGCAATATTCACCTGACATTTATTCAACAGAAAACCAGCTTTAAAATATAAGGCCATAAGTAGAGTTCAGTTATAGGAAAAACAGACATAGAAATGAAGAGCAATGTACAACTATACATAACCAGGCAATGGTAACTGCGGATAGTCCCTCTCTCAGCAACAGTAGTCTTCTGCCTGTGCTAATAAAGATTCACCATCTGTTATTAAAAGTGAAAGGAAAAGAATGCACAACCCCAAAGTTGCAGTCTGCGTGCAAAAAGACCTCTTACAGAAGAGTTTCTAAAGACTAGCTAGGTATTGATATCTTCAGTTCTTATTTAAGTAAATGCAATAAGCCTGACTCTGCTCAGCTATCTAACATGGCTGGTGTTCATGTTAGTTCTCATGCTATTTATATGTGTAAACCTTATGATATAATCTAGCCTCTTGTACTTGGACTTTAGTTAGATCATTTTTTTGGACAGCTTTGTCATTTTCCCAGTTAATGCTAGCCAAATGCCCTAACTCATGCTGTCATGGTCTCATTTTAAAGTTGCTGTTGTTTTTGTTTGAGCCTTAACTTTCCTATTGCCTCTGGTAGAAGGGAGTATAAACAACAAATCCTGCTCCTATTCCTAGGATCCTCTGGAGCCCCCAGGCGTTGAAGGCACCTGCCTACAGCAGCAACATGCAAGGAGAGGCAAAACAATGGAGTAGTAACAATGACGTGTAAAGAACAACATGATCCAAGCAATGGCAACTGTCAAAGAGGGCAGAAATACGTAAGCTGTTGTGGAGAGGCAGAAAAAAGCCACCTGTGCATATAGGACATGCTCTTCTCTTGTACTAGTTTTCCTAGCTCTGGTATTGCCTTGCTTCCCTAGTCACTCTGTCAGAGGGAGGAAATGGGAGGGACTCACAAGAAACAAGTGACAACACCTCGTTCTTCCCTGTATTTGATGCCTTTTCATTGAACAAACTCCCTTTTAATAACACTCTCTCTTAATTAGACTGGTAAAAGTGTCCATGAAATGGGTTTCTATAGCTACCTATTTTTAACACTTTAATTTGGCTGCAATCACCGCGTATCTGGCTCAGAAAAAATGAAGATCAAATTGTTCATCATCATCTGAACATAGCTCGAGTGGGATAAAGGTCATGTTTTGAAACAGTTAAAGCAATGTGTGCCCTGGTCCAAACCTTCAATTTAAAACCTGAACCAGCTGCTCAAGCCAGTTCTTTAAAGGTCAAAATAATTGTGTAAAGGTACATGCAATAGTGAACTTTTCAGATAATGTCTCTCCAAATGGGTAGTGAGGAATGACAAACAAATGGATGACTTCTCCGTGGCACTATGTCCTAATGTAGGTAACATCTGAGGCATTCAGTAGGTATGGTATTTTCAGAAGTTGACCCCACTTCTGCCTGATCCTGAGTGCCTAAATGGGATCACAGCAACATTTTATCTGTGAGCACAACTACCTAAAGATAATGATAATCAAGCCTACTGCCCGTTCCACAGAGCCAAGTCCTGCTTGTCAAAGCACTTAAGTGGTCCACTGAAGATATAGTCAATTAATGCTTCTGAAAAGTGGATCCCTGATATTCTAGGCACTTTAGACAACCCTTATTCCACCCACCTTTGAACACAATGTCCAATGTGATTAATTGTTAGAAAAGGGAGAGGCAAGTAGAAAAGAGACAGGGGGAAAAATTTGAACTTCTGCTCCTTCGCAATTTGAATGCAGATCTAGCCATAGATCAAAACTAGTAATATCTTTAAAAACAAAACAAAACAAAACACTTATTGAGCAGAATAACCGTTGTAACCATGCCTCTCTTTCTTTTGGGAGAACCAGAAATACTGTATTGACTGAAATATTTCAGTCTTTCTTAAGGCTATCACACACAGTAAACCTCTTTGCTTTTTAGTTAGGTAACCAAAGTCCATCAAGGACCACAATCCCAAAATAGGTCCTTTGAAATCTTCTAGGAATTTGAGTTTGCTGTATGAAAGACAAAAAAGTATGTTGAGAACAGCATCACCTGAGTACCGTGCACCATCAGGAAAAGGGTTAATGCATGTGCAGAATGAGATTAAAAGTGGCTTCAGGTGAGTCTACTTACCACTCCACCCAAAGGATTGGCTTTTAATGCATTTTGAAGATCACTTTTGCTCAGCTTTAGTTATAGCTTTGATCAGCTTTGTAAGACACTTAAGCAATTAGAACTAAATTTTATATGAAATGTGCTTGCCTTCTTTGGAAATATGCTGCTGTTGGTATTTGCAAGAGCATCTATGCACTTAACTCCTATTGTCTTCAAAATCCCGGTGGGTACATATCTGCATATTTTCATACTTAGATAATTGTGTGAACCTGCATCATAACTGAATTTTCTTAAGCTGAAGGCAATTGCTTTAAAGGAGCAGAATATGAGTACCAAGTGTTCAGTTTGAATCATAAATTATTTTTATTAGTTACCTAGTCAGGATCCTCCTACTCTTTTTCTGTCTTCTAACTTAACATTTAAAAATTCCTAAGCAAGTATTTCTGATTTAGAAGGAATCAGACTAGTACATTACTCATGATCCTGAAGAAGATTTCATTGTGGATTACCAGGGAAGCTTTGGTGCTGTGTGTACGTGTTTATATAAGTGACAGTTATACAGAGGTAAATTATAAGTCCCTACAATAGTTTTTCATCTGACTGAAAAGACCTTTGAAAGTTCTGGTCTATACAAATACTGAGTCAGGAGCCAAGTAAGCATCTAATACTTGTTGAATTATTTTAATTTTCGTGGTCTAGCATAAGTCTCTTCTGTGTGACTCAGCAAAAAAACTTTTCCAATATTTAAGAGTCACAAAGGGGGACCACATAAAGAGCTGTTAATGAGCTTGATGTGCCACTGGAGGGTAACCTGGGCTGGATTACAAAATCATCTTCATAGTGTTTATATCTAACTGGCTTGCTAAGATCTTCAGAGCATTACAAATGATAAACACTCTATGAAATAGTTTTAATTGACGTATTCTGTTGTTTAAACATACTCAGAACTGAACATGACATAGCTTCTAAGGGATATTTTCTAACTGGATAGCTCTTTTCAGTGTTCTTAAAAAGTGATGTACAGTTGATCCTATCTCTCTCAACTTTAGCTAAGAAACTGCAGCTTTAGCCTAAAATATTTTGGTTTTAGATGATGACAAACTAGGCAGCCTTATGTTTCTGTAGCAATTGTTAATGTCTGTGAATTTGTTGTGTTACACATTTTCATGTTCAGTTCTGCATGAGTTTTGTTAAATGCTTGAGTCAATGTCTTAGTTTTGATTTTCTTTTCAAATAAAATCTGATGTCTTTGCTTTTTAACAGATAAATTTCCACTCATTTTTGTGACTAAATGTTTCAGTTACAGAAATATGCTATCATTTTCATAATTCCTTAACTTCTATTCTTGTGAGAATTAATTTCAGAAAGCAACTTGAAAAAGATTACTTTCCTGTAAAATTTTTTTTTCCAGAATTTATTTATTCCATTTACTTGTGAAATAAACATATTGAGAGAATTTCTCTGGTTGCCTGATGATAGCAACTAAATCAATATGAGTTACATGAGAAAAAAAAAAATTTCTAATTCTCTAATGGCCTGAAATTCTGGAGAGAAACTTTTTCCCACTTTGTATATAGTTACATTTATAATAGTTTTGGATCAGTCAGCTTAAAAAGTTTTTAAAGAGCTGGCCCAGAACCTTGATAATTATAAATGTTGATTTTTCAGTAAGTCTTAGAAGAAAAGCAAATTCTAAAGATTTGGAAGAAGAAAAGCAAATTCTAAAGATTTGGAAGAAAAACAATGGTATGTGAGTACTTAGAAAGTGTAAATAGACATTATCCACCCAGTGATATGTTTGTCAGTCTGATTTTGTTCCCAAAAATGTAATGGAACTGTTCAAGCTGGACTCAGTTTGATCAATCAAAAAAAGGAAAATTACAAGTTTTGATTATACCGGTAGATGGCAATGTAATATATTTCATTTTCTGGAAGGCATTCCACTAAACTGAATTAGACTACAAAATAAACAATGCAAACATTAAGTTCATTAAATTTGGTGGACTTATTGTTATATCTTGAGATACACCAATAGGCAATTATCTCTGGAAGGATGTGTTTCTAAAAATCTTCTGCAGGGACTGGATCTTTGTCTTAATGAAATTAACACTTTTATCTGTGAATTGATAGGAAACATATTACCACTACTGTTAAACTGTGCAAGTGAACTCTATGGTGTAGAGCTCTCTGTAGAGAACTCTGTCTAACCTCTCAGCCGCCTCCTGACCCTTCCCTCCTCCTTGTCGTGCTGGGATAGGGTGGGGTCCTTGTGGACCTCTGCCCCACCAGGGAGGAACCCACCAGTGTGGCAGCCTGGAGGGTTGAGACAGGACCAGACGAGCATCTGTCACAGCTGGCTGGCCAGCCTCTGGCACTACATGGACAACAACTGCATTGCTCTCCCCTTGCTAAACTTTCTCCTTGTTACGCAGATCTGTTCATTTCCAATATAAGTCAAGGGCACTTCATGAAGCTTTGCTTTACAGAAATGGTTTCTGTAACCATTTCAATTGTACTTTTCATATACAGCCCATAGTACATTATTGGTACCACTTTTTGGTTAATTTCCAAGAACAGGGGATAGAACTAGAAATGTTATAAAATTTCTGTATTTAGCAGTGATGTGGTTGCAATACAGGCACTGTGCTCAGCCGCTGGTAGTTGCAGTGCAAGGAGAGAATATTGCTTGCTACATTGGTGAAAACTTACAGAAGATCCACAATGATGATTAAAAGACTAGGAAATAAGCTTTTTTATCAAGGATTAAGAAAACATAGTCAGGACACATCATATTATCCCAGAGTAAAATTACCTATAGGCATTTGATAATAATGTCTTATAAATATTTTTGACAATAAACATTTGTAACAGCAGAATACAGCAAAGCTTGGTGACAGGGTAAAGAAGCAGGTAGAAAAATTCACAAATGTGCAAAAAAGAAGGAATCTCTGAGGATTATTAGTCTATTATTCATTACTGAAAATGTTCAAATCAAGATCCTCTCTCCATAAAAGACATGTGTTGTGGTTCAAACTTTATTAGTTACAGTATATACATTGGATTTTGTCTTATGGAAGGTAACATTATACTGTGGCTTTCTCAACTAATTCAACAAGACTTTCAAAGTATCTCAACCAGCATTTGTTGAGGTCTATTTAGAAAGTACATTGTGTTACAGAAGGATGGAACCAAACAAAATATGTTTCATCTTCTAATTTATATATTACACATTTGTAGCCTACTTTCTGTCTTCACATCTACAGCTTTATGACAGCACCTTATGCTTGCACAGTACTTGACAGTGGAAGTGCTGGTATTTGCCCCATTTAGACCCACTAAACGCTCCTCTGAAGGTAGCAGGTGACTGTTCAGTCTAACCTATTGAATGACTCATTTGGCACAATGGATTGATACAAGCTGCATTGATGAAACATCCACTTGCACACACAGCTGTCATCATTCTGAAGGCATAGGCCAATTTGCTAATTTGTATCTTGATAAATGTATAATAAATATATTTTTATTTTAAATATACTTGAGCATTATTCTTATCGTTGCAGGTCACACCAATTTAGAAGGCTAAATCCTATTTTCAATAGTTCTTTACACTCTAATCTTCAAAGGAGTTTAAGTCTCTAACACCCATTGATATGACAGGGATGTAATGGGGTAATTATCACTAGTTAGTAAATGAATTACCATACATCATTGGTCCAAATAGGACCTGGCCATCTGAATCACTCAGGCAACACCAAGTATATAGCACCAAGTATATAGAAACTGCGACATTAAATTCTGTTCTGCAGTAGTTTGAATCCTTTGAATTGCACCAGATGCCGAGCTGTACAGAGTTGGATTCCTTTGTGAATATGAGTGAGCTGAGGGTTCTTTACCTGATCACCAGTACAACACCCACTTCTTTCCATTCCACCTTAGGAGGATGCCAGCCTTCTCAGACTGAGCGACTTTTCACTTTCTGATTTGTGCATGACACTAGAGAATCCTTCATAAAATTGTTATTTCCACTAAGTTTTATTTTTGTTTCAAAGGCAAGCATACGATCTCTCTTTGCAAAGACATTAACATTTCCTGATCGAACCCTCCTTAGCCCAAACACTGGTAAATATAAATGGAAGATTAACCTGAATGAAAAGTTCAAGGGAGTAATTTAGTATTGATAACACATGTTTTATCTTAGATTAGATCATGAATGATTTATTTTGCTGAAATCATGGCAAAATGCACAATCATACTATAAGGAAAATATAATTAATCACAACAGAAAACATGATATATCACGTAGGAACTAATATCCAACCTTCAGTTCCAATGGAAGATTGATGCAAAAAAGTAATACCAAATGACATGTAAGAGAAAAGGAAACTCATTTTGCTAGTATTTTCTGTCAAGAATATTTGCCTAAGCGGGAAAAGCTTGTAGGTGTCCATGTCAGGAAAAATCTATAACACAGGTAATGGGATAATCTCAGTCTGAACTTCCTTTGCTTTGAAAATGCTATGCCAGATATACTAGGCAAAGTGAGTGAAATTTTTCCACAGGATGTTTTCCATAGAAAAATCAGATTGAAGACCATTGCAGCATTTTTGTGCATTAGTATTTGTTTTAGTAAATTTATTTCTAAATAAAAAAAGTAGTTTAAAACTTTTTAATCTTGATGCCATGGTTCTTTTCTAAGCAAACAATTTAAAATGTACTACATAAAGGATACCTAATTTATAATTTACTTTTATTTTCATTTTTAATGTTTACTAAAGCTTGAAATTTTAGTAATGAAAGATTTTCTACAGTGTCTTTTAGCTGTCTATAAAATAAATAATTTCATATTGATCTCAAATTCTTTTATTTCCCCTGTTCAGTTTTAAACCAGAGTCAGAAATATTTTCAGTTTTTCTTTTTTTCACCTTTTAAATTCCTCTAGTTTGCAGACTTATTTTTAAGAAAGAACCTAAAAAGCTTTTGTCTAAGAAAAGATGGGGAATTTGCCTACTCTCTCTTCCAGAAGTTCTTTCTTGTTCATTAAGTGTAAATATGAACTTCTTTCTTCTGTGTTTACCCAGGTAGATGATTCAATTTAAAATGCAGTTACCTGTAGTTATTCCTGTATCTTTAACTAGTATTTCCTGATTGTATTAATTTTAATATTTTTCACCATGAATCCAATAGCACAGTTTTCAGCATAATAACAACTGTTTACATATGCATTGTCTAATTCTTCAGTAAGAGTGGCTTTTCATTAATCTGTTTTTTCAAACTGTATAAAAGTTTAGAACTATAAAGCTTGTGAACTTTATTTAATAAAACTTTAAGATATGATTCAGGGCAACACTGCAAAGAAATGTCTGTCTAATGTGATGCAGAACCATATTTTGTACTTATCTGTAAGAAGCCAGTGTTCATAATCATCAAATCTACAGATGTACACTACAATCTTCCTATTTCTTCCATTTAGGAATTGAACACACTTCTAAGTAACTTGTTGGTCTTCTCAGTCTCGCTTCCGAGTAATAATACAACAAAGGCCACATTCTGAAGTCCTTATTCAGTAGATTTGCATTTTGAGCATACTTGATAGCATTGCAGAAAAAAAGCTCCTGAAGACCATAGAAGAGTTCTCGTCATTGATATCCTCATTACATCTAGCATTAAAAGACATATTAGTTAACTGGTAGGAAAATAAAGAAAAGGAACAAATAAAAAAGTGATGTTACCATCAATTGGATTACTGTAGTTAATTTTAAATACTTTCAGAGAGAGAATAACCAATTGAGAGAGAATTGCCAAAAGAGAATCAGCTCCACTGGTGATTTTAAATCTTGTTGGTTTACGCTGTTACCATCACCTTACAGAGGTGCTTTCACCAGGGGACTCTCTGATGAAGCAACTACCCAGAGAACAGAGACTGTTACTCATGTGAGGTTGTGCATAGCTCCACTGGATAGAGAAACTCGTCACACCCAGGTAACCCGATAGTGTTTCTGTCCTTGATTCCACAAACTTCCACACAGATTTTTTGGAGTCAGAATTCATCGGGAGGTCATTCAGCCCAGTAACGCTGTTTTGGCATGATGGGATTAATGATTAATGTGGCCTGAGACTGACAGCTCCCTCACTGCAAAGCTTTTGACGGTTCTAAACTTTGTGCATTCTACAACAGCATGGAAGCCTTCAGAAGATTTACAGAAAAGGAGTCATAGTGATGACTCCAGTTATGATCAAGTTCTCTTCTTTCCCCTGAGAATGGACTAGACACTGTATGCTGAACTGCAAAGAAGTTTTCCATTGAATGTGTTAACAAAACCAGTATCTATAAAGACATTTTGGTTTCAGTGGAACAGTATTTTATGATAAAAATAAAGAATTCTAAAAGTGCTTTGGCTGTTCACTTGATGAATTAGGCAATAGTCCAAGGTGCTTTGACAGTACAGAGCCCTAGCTATGTCGGGACTTTAATATGTTAAAACGCAGTAACTTTTGTGAAATTTGACTCTAAGATTACATTTGTAATGACTTCGTGGATAAAACAATATTGAACACATCTCTCTTTTTGGACTACCAGCAGTATTCAAGCCTGGCTGTCACACAGTTCATTTTCAAAATGCTCAGAGGTAAAAACCTGAATTGGGACCCCCCAAACTCTCAGTCTGGAGATACTATTATTCTCCTGGAAAGATTTTATTACAGTCATTAGACTTGCCATATGTTTCTTCTTCGTCGCCTCCTTCCTCACTGCAAATAGCCTTCTCTGGTTGGAAGTGACTGACAAATATGCTTGAACTGGGTTTGTGGTCCAGACAGGCAGGTTATTCTCCCATTGCACCTATGAACAAAGCAGTCTCTGCAAGAAGCCCTATAAATTTACTGTTTCTGATTATTCTGCTATACTTCATACTCCCAGTTGAATTCCTATGAAGATGAAAGGTGGTGAAAGCTTCAGCAGACTCATTTTCAACAGTGTGACATTTCATAAGCGCATTAACCCATGCTTTAAGATCTCCACTCTTTGCCCTTTGCTTTGGGCATGGATATTTTGTATGCGCACGTAACAAATAAAGCACAGGGTTTGCTTGTGTGAAGTGTGTCTGTCTGGCACTGGTTCACCTTTAATACTGCCACAACTGAGATCACTTCTGCCTCTTTCAGATTAGAAGGGGCTTCTGGGATCTAAACTCTGTCAGGATACAGTTTTTGGAAGATGTTTTCCAGTTACGTGCCTAAAGTACTGAATGTATTAAGCCTCAAGACATAGTGCTGGGTCTAACTTTTCTCCCTTGCCAAAAGGGCACTAGGGTCAAATAATGAAGTTAGCAACATGGAGAGGACTTATGTTATGTTTTTGTTTTACTGCTGGGGTCTTGACCTCAGCAAGTCAGCTGCTGAGTCTATGATGTACATGTTGTAAGACTTAGTCAGAGATGTCCAAAATCTGGGACACTGTGTTTTATCTGTTGTGTGTTGTTTTTTCTTTAGGGCTTAATAAATAACTTCAAAATCATGTTTTATAAAAGCATTTTACAAATAAAAACTGTTTACACTGTTGTTTTTCTCTTGTTTGGTTTTTTTTTTGAGGCGGAGGTGTTTTTTTAATTTTTTTTTTGTTTTAGCTAATGAATGCCCATTGAGTTTAGTGGGAGTACAAAAGAACAGAACAAGATTCAAAATTGAGGTATTAGGATTTGACCCTTTGTAGTCCCTATCATTCCACTACCATGCACACATCATTTTGAAAATAATTTAAAAATGAAATGGTGGACCATTAAATATCCAGTAAGGAACCTGACTCTGTGATGAAAGAGAGAAAGCTAACAGTGCAGAGGATGTTAAGTATGACTTAAAGTCTTTGCCAATGCAAAAATATCAGCCAAATCCAGATAGGATGTACCTCATTTATCCCCATACTATTTTTTTAAGTAACATGAGTGGATGGTCAATCTTCGAGCAAATACATATTCAAAATTAACAGATATATCCTTAGGTTGTTAAATATATCTGGCAATATACATATATTAATTTGCAGTAACAATTTGGCAAACCAGTAAAATTACATTTAAAAGGAAAAAACTTGCAAATGTATTTTGATTGCTTTTGTAAGAACAAGTCAACCTTCCAAGAAGCTTGATCTTTTAGCAAGTGAAAAACAAATTTGTTCTGAAGTTTCTGTTTTCACAGAAACAAAATGAATGCCTGCTGACTAAAAATTTTTTTTTCAGATAAACTTTTGTTTCTTTTTCCCGTCCTATGTAATGTCATTACCACAATCTTTTCTTTTGTGTTGGTAAAAATCTTAATAGTAAATTGATAATTTTCCATGCTATTCTGAACAACTATAAAAGAATGTATGATCAACCTTTGTACTGAATTGATCAAAAATTCATAATATAAATAATTATATTTTAATTAGTTCTTTAAATAGGCTATTTCTCAAATTTGTTACAGATAATCAGTCGCTATACTAACATGCCCAGCAATAATTAACATTCAGCTTTCTGGCACTAATCACCGGAACCATGTCTCGCTTCCTAGCATTTAGGCAGCCCTTGGAAATAATGTGATAAAGCACTCAAGAGCATTCAACCAATTTGCACACTTGGATAAGCGAGCTTTCCAAGCCATCTGATTTTAAAAGTGGGTGCCTCACGCTGTGGAATATTGTCTCTGCTGAATTTCCGAAAGACGGTTCCGTTAAATGATGGGGATGGAGAAGAAAACTGTAATCAGAATGTATTAACCTGAAATGAAATTTTGCTGGTCGGTCAAAGAAAAGGGATGCCTAAACAAAATAATAATAAAAGAAATTTTTAAAATGTCTGGGAGAAAAGAGTCTGGTTGTAGTCGCAATATTTTTTTTTCCACTATAAATGCCAGATTTGCATTATATTAACAAACATGCAATGGGTAGGTATGATTATGTTACAATTGGTATTAACTTTTCAGAACGTTTTGTGGAATCAAGGTTTGGGGTTTTGCTTTTTTAATTCTTAATTTATACGGTAACACAACATTACCTTTGAGCAGTGGATAGAATGAGGGCTGCATTATCTAGTTTGTTTTGCTTCTGATTTAAGAGGTTCAGAAGTCTGTGAATTTAATAACACATGAAAATGTGTTACTAAAGATTCACATTTAATTGAAAAAACAAATCCCATAAGTTTTAGGGAAAACTTTCAACATGTTCACAAGATCTAAACACAGCTGAAGATTCTGATGGTTAATACATGCCATTAAATAAATAAATAAAATTACATTTTAGGTGTGTCAGTTAAATTTGCATACAACACTTTTCAAAAAAGATCTATTATTCAAAGTCATGCTGTTAAGCAGAACCTGCAAATGATGACCTGTTTATTCTCAGGCAGATTTTATCTAATGTGACTAAGTACATTTGCTTATTTTTAAATAGTAACTGTGTTGACACAAAATTGATACAGTAAGATACTTCATTATTATACCCAGTTTATAATCTAGTAATAATATAGTATTTACTAGAAAAATCTTGATAAAAATGTAATTTTACATTTTTTTCTAAAGTACTTGAAAATCTTGTCTATGCTCAAATAGAGGACAATTAATTCTATAGTATATTGTTAGAAACCATTGAGCTATTTTAATCTGGATGATGAAACAAATTCATTTATTTATTATTTCTATTTCACTTCTTAAAAATATGATGTATACAACTGTAAACAACTTGGGTTTGTTTTTTTCATCAAAAAACCAAAACTACAAAAATGCCTTGTGAAATACTTTGTGCAATGGAACATTATATGTGTGTAAAAAATGTTACCACATAACATTGTTCCTTATTTTTTTCCAATATTTCCTATTTTTTCCTGCTAATTTATAAGATTTATGAGACTATTCCATAGTTTCTTTAAGAATTTGGAGATCTTAGGATCAAAAGGGTTAGAAATGCATAAAAGATTAAAGAAGGTCAGTGGGTGTGACTTTGCTTTATATTTACATGGTCCTGTGCTGCTAAACTGCAAATCAGTGTCCTGGTTTGAGGTAAAAGAAGGCATCTGTCATTCTTTTTAGTAGCCAGCCCAGCCCAAACCATGACACTCAACTAGATAACACGAATTTCTAGATCTGATGGTCACATTCACCTTCCTACATCCAGAATTCCCTTCCATTTCCCAGATCCAGATACAATTTCTTGGCTTCATTCTGTATTGGAGCCAGATCTGGGCATTGTTAAGGCCCACCCACACTCACACACCTTCGTTTTCATGCAAAGATAATGTGAGTATGCACTGCAGAACATCTTGAAAATTATGTCCAAATACAGCCCATACATATCCAAGGAGAGATAATATTTTTCTCTGTGTTGAGAAGAACCGTAAATATGGAGGAAAAGGCAGGGGGAGACCTGATCTCTCTCGGCACATACCAAATAGAAAGTGTCATGACCTCTCTAATACTACTGTGGCTAAAAAGCCTCAGTATGCTTGCCCCATTTTCAATCAACCAGTATAATTAGTGTTAGCTGCTCTGACCAGCAGTGTTTCTTTCAGTCTTTGTGCCCCTGAGACAACATCTGAATTTCAGAGACCATCTATAAGTTGCACAAGCGTCTGTCAGACTGCCCACATCTTACGGGAATCACAGAATATGTAAACCCCGGGTGCCTCTGTTGAACTCTCCAACTGCAGACACAAACCTGAGTACTGGTAGCTCTCTCTATGGTTGTTGTGGCCACAAATAGTTGAATTAGCTTCACAATTTCTTTCAAGAAAAAAAAAGGTAAAGTAGATTGGGAAGAAGGAGCTAGGATGTGAGATGCCTACACACAGCTGTTTCAATAGATTTTGCTCTTTCAGGGTAAGGGGAATGATGGGCAAGGTCACTTTCAGCTCCTAAAATCTTCACTAGCTGCTGTGAAGCACAGTAGAGATTAAAATGCCAAGGAGTTCCCTGAGATGTAGGAGATAAGGAAAATTAGCAGAACATTTCTTCTGTCCTGATATCAAATCTCTCAAGAATATTTCATACAACAAAAGGCAGACAGCCATGTGGAGAAATATATTAAAAAAAAAAAAAAAAAAAAAAAGAGACGAACCTCCTTCCAAGAATTATAGAACAAATACATCAGGAGATGCATCGAGCTGAAGAGCTGAAGTTTTCTTCAGTAATTCTAGCTTCCTGAAGGACGCTGCAATTGGTCCCCCACCTCTTCATCAAAGAAATCCAAAGCAGGATTCCTACCTGGAGGTACTGGCCCAGTCCTCGTGCTTTCATTGTGATCCAGGTGGCAAGTCTTTTTCTGCATCTGGTAAGAGCACTGAATGGTTTAAGGCATATATTCTCTTTTCTGAGCCTTTTCTGGGTTCACAGTCAGTCCTGCAGACCAAAGGAGGTAGGTGATACGAGGCTTCCTCAGTTCCTAACATTGTTTTGATTACTTTTTTGTCCCTCATGTGCACTTGTGCAAAAGAGAAACACATGAGTCTGCTTTCCCACTTTAATCATCCCAATCAAGGCATCTCTTTGATCAACACCACAAATCACAGTACATTGCATATTCTACAGCAAATAAGCGCAGGGTGTGCTGTAGATTGATATCCAAATGGCACATAAAAGATCTGGAGCACAGATCAAAAAGGAGACTGTGGTTTTTTGGCTGGTCAGTAGTTTTGTGTTGTACTATATTACTCCTCTATGTCTTTGGCTAACAAGGCTTCTGAAAACAAGCCAGATCAATGAGCTCCTATGGGAAAACTCACTTTTTGTTCCTTATCAGTTTTATCTGCTGGCTATTCATAAAACAATCATGAAAACTTTTTATTGCTTCTGTTTTCTAATTCTATCACAAAATAGCTGAAAAGGCATGAAAATACGTATCCACACAAAGAATATCTGAAACCATCATTGTACTTTGGGTCACGGAACCTCAATTTTCAGCCCATTAAGTGTTTATATACGGCCTCCATGGTCATGCTCCCTCTGGTGAGGCAGAGAAGTTCTGTCAACTCCTTCACATATGGGTAACTTAAATATATAAAGCTTATGATCAACACTGACCATCTTTTTGCCCTTTTTTCTCTGCAAGTTACACTGTGCCATGCAAGGATCCCACATCAGCTCCCAGTCGGCACTCTTAAGACCTCATATACCAGTGATCAGTTCCTGCCACATGGTTGTTAATTAGCAATTAGTCCTTTTGTGGCTTTTCTGAAAATTAAAGGCATGGCCCTCCAGTTTCCTTCCAAGGTATTTGAAACTTCCTTTTATGCTGGTATTGAGTGTTTTGGTTTATTATTATTGTTGTTGTTGTTATTATTGTTATTATTATTATTATTATTATTGAGGGTGTGGCCTTAGCTTGTTTGTTTGTTTTTCCGTAATATTCCTGTGCTTTCCTTCACTTTTGCACATTTTAAACTTTACAGACACAGATAGTCCCCTCATATATGTAAAATTAAACATATGAAACAGCCTACTTGCATAAAATAAAGCATATGCATAACTGTTTGAAGAATCAGAGCTTCAGTGTACATGTCATAAATCCAGAGAGGACTTGCCCATGGCTCTTGCTCAGCAGCCATACAGGTTGACACATAAGGAGCCACCAGACACTCCTTTCTTGCTCTTTAGGATTTGTCCTCATCCTAAGGCATGTATCTATTTGGTAAATCAAAAAGCAGGCACTCCTTCCTGTGCTTCTGTTTCTCATACTGAGACCGGGGGAGACACAGTGGTACAAGTAACTTATGCCAAGTCACAGCAGTTATTTGCACTGTGGTCATCAGAGTGCAAAGCAGGACTGGATGGTGACTCTCAGAATTAAACACTCTTCTTTTCTTGGTGTACTCAGCAGAGAATGAATAGCTAATTAGTAACTTGCCTTGGTGTTGTATGGTCAATGTGACTACCCTTGGATTTGTAGTTTTATTCAGTTGGGAGGAATTAAGCTAAAATAAAGTGCAAAAAGGCCTGATTTTTTTTTTCCTAATCCATTTCAAACCCTTGAGTTCTTACACAGGGCCTGTTGGCACATCTGAATGCCTTTGTCTGGTTAGCTCTCAGAGCATGGGGGCACCCTTTTACTGAGGTTTACAGAGGTCTCATATGCTGGCAGAAGGATGTGTCCTTATTGGGTTTTGTATTTGTTGGTGATTGGGGAGTAAATGCCTGTGAAGATGAAATACCAGCATGCTCATCACCTTTTACCAAGCGTATTTCCCTGCTTCACTAAACCTTCATAAGTACTTGGTACAGAAACAGCTCTGTTTATTGGAGGTGCTTGTTCCCCAAGCTCCTGGGACTGTGCCCAGTTGCAATCACAGCAGTGTTACTGCAGTTCCTTCCTGTCCCTTTGATGTAGCATTTGCTTTTTAAATTCCTGCTGCTTTCACTCATTTTTCTCAGTCTGCTTTTTGGCTTGATTTCTGAAGGTACTGGGGCTCTTTCAGGGACAAGGCTTTAATAGGGAGCGCATGTTTCTGCCACCTCACTGTTTCGCTAATTCATAGTGTTAAAGCCTGATCGATTTACTAGCACCGACAACCCCTAGAAGCACATCAAATACAGCACCCACAATATAATGCTTAGAAGAAGTCAGCTTTAATAACCAAGAAACTGAAGCCTGTTTATTTCCCAGCTTCTCTCCTTACTCCCTCAAATTACTGCAGGAGTTTAAGGATTTAAAGGACCTGGAGGAGGCCCTTGCTGCCTTGCAGGATGAAGCTATTAAATGTCAAATGCCTTGCAGCAAATAGTGTAGGAACACAACTATTAGTAAAACTGAAGGGATTCATGTATTCCCTTTCATAGTCCAAGAAGACTAAAATGCAGATGGCAAATCTGACATCAACACTGAACCTAAACGGGTTATAAAACATTTTGAGTTAGATTGTCCAGGATGCTCTAGGTAATCATAAAGACTTGGGTTTTATATTTTTCTTATTATAAAGTTGGCAGAGGCCCTATAGCTCCACACAGGATTTTTGAGGACATTACCATGTGAGAGAGCAATTGGCATTTCTCTCTGTATATAAATGGAGGATGAAGGGATAAAAACCCAAACTGAAACAAGAAGGTATTGAATCTACTATTTTTTTTCTAATGTTAGTGTGGCTAAAATCTAGCAATAGTTGTACTCTGGGTATGCCTTACATTATTCTTTTAAACCAGCCTTATTTATTTTTTTTTCACAAACACAACATATTCCACAAAAAAATTTAAATTTATTTCAAATTAATAACGGGATTGAAGGAAAACTGTAAATGTTGAGGTTTAATGGACTAAGCACACCTATTGATATTGATGGTAGTAGTGTCATCTCTGCATATTTGGGTAAGCAACTTATCTTAACATTTGTAAAATGGCAACAGCACTCATTTCCTTACAACACATCCCATGAATAATAGAGGTCACAGCCCTACTTCAATGAAGTCTAGTAGGCAGAAGACCAAGCTCATTTTAGGAAATGTTGGACAGGTTTTGCCCTCGGTTAGACCCTATGGACTTTTGTGGGAGTGAGAGGGTGGCACGAGAAGCAGAATTACTGTGTTGTCCTTTCCTATTCATGCTCTGCCAATCATGACAGCATCTGAGCACTTTCCCAAATTAAGACTAAACAAAGAAGACTAATGTCTGTCATGTGAAATTTCGTCTCTGATTGTCCCCCACAGAGAAAAGTTATGTGAAAGCTGCATAGGAGGGATGTTGTGATATTCACATAAACAAAAAAGGTAAATGCATATTAAAAAAAAAAAAGCAGACATGCTTATTTAGTTCCTGTTAGAAAGAAAAAGCTGAATAAATGAGCTTTATAATTGAACTGGAAAGGCTTCTAGTTTGTTGACATACTGTTTTTTGAAACACATTTTTAAACCCAAGACACAGTTTTCATTTCACTCACTGCAAACTTTCATTAATGAACACTGGGGCAAGATGAGGGAAGGCTAACAACATGGACTTATCAGTGGAAGTCATCACTTTTATACTGTGAAAAGAAACAAATGAATGTGAAGGATATATTCTGATAATTTGAATTATTTACTAAAACTTACAGTGGTATTGTTTATTTTTTTTTTTAGTAAAGGACAAAAAATAATCAGTGACGCATAGAATGGGGAAACTCTGGAGCATCAGTTCATTTTGGGTCCATCAACAACAATGTGAATACAAATCCTGGCAGTTACATCTGTAGCCACCCATCCCAATACTTAGATTTACACATCCTCAGGTCTAAGTCTTCTGTTGATGTTAACTACTATACAATCCCTGATTTCAATGTTCCTGTGAATCCATTAGTTGATGTGGTACTCGCATAGACAGTTTGCTTTGGACTTGCAGAAATTTTTTGGATGCAGGAACTAATATTTATTACCTGATGAACTAAGACTTTATGAGGGAATGTAGTGATAGGATGAGGGGTAATGACTTTAAACTGGAAGAGGGGTGATTTAGATTAGATATTAGGAAGAAACTCTTTACTGTGAGGATGGTGAGACACTGGAACAGGTTGCCCAGAGAAGCTGTGGCTGCCCCATCCCTGGAGGTGTTCAAGGCCAGGCTGGATGGGGCTTTGAGCAACCTGGTCTGGTGGGGAGGTGTCCCTGCCCATGGCAGGGGGGTTGGAACTCAATGATCTTTAAGGTCCCTTCCAGCCCAAAGCATTCTATGATAATTTTAATATCACACAATAAGTAGAAGACAATGCACAGACCAGAAGGACATACTTCTGACAAACCACATCAGACATACATAATCTCACTGCTGCACTAACAAATCTCTACCACAAATGCTGGAACTTTTAAATAGGACCTGGGCTGACATCTGTTTATACTGAAATGACCCTGTCTTTGCTTGGCAGATAGCAGGGATGCTACACAGTTCCTAAAGTGAAATAGGGCAGCCCTTTCCCACTCTGTGCTCTGGCTGATGTCAGTAACCACACTAACCACTGGACTCCTAAGTGCTGGGCATCCTTACGTCAGTAATTAAAGCCTTTTCTCCATAAGACAAGTATGAACATGCACAGTTGTCTGTCCTGATGGTCTGTGCTGGTATCTCCTTTTTGCAGAAATGTTAAGCTCTCTGCCAGCAGCAAAGCTGGGTTCTCAGCTTCATGTTCCTTTCTTCTGGAGGGAGTGGGGGAAAGTACAATGTCAAAATGTTCAAGGAACAGAATGTATTTATTTGGAAATGTGGTTAAGAAATTGCTCAAGTTGATAAAGTTTAAGCCCTTTTACTCATTTTCCTCTGATTTTTTTCCTCTCCTTTTTTCCTTCTCATCAACAAAATTCTCCCACTTCTACAATTGCATTTATTGTGTGTTGGTCATGTTATTCTCTTAAATTGGATGTTCTGAACCCTTCCTTTTTTATTTACTTTGAAACACAAACTTCATTTCCAATTCCAACACAATAATTCTACAGCAAAGCCCAGAGGAGCTTTGAGTGGGTAAGGAATTAAATACTGGATTCACTTAATAGTAAAATTCACTGGAGCCACCATTTTACTTTCCATACATATTTTATAAAGGAATCACATCCAATAGCCTTTGGTTTCACTGTCAGGATTTTCTGATATTGTCCTACATTTGGACTTACCTTTGGCTCACAGCAAATTGATAGATGGGGGTCAAGTCCTAATAGCTTTGGTAATTAAAATCTTCCCTGCCATTTTCTGTATGCACAAGCAGATTATCTGGTGCTGCAGAGATTCTTACAAATGATACTCTAGCTGTCAGCATCACCAAAAATCAGAACGTTTCCTTGTATTAAGTTCTAAAATAGCATATGGTCTAACAGCCTCTAAAGGATGCTGTTGAAGAAGGCAGTTGCTGACAAGGTCAAGCCTGGTCATAGCTGGTGAGATGGGGCTTTTTGATAAAAGGTCTGCAAGGCAGCTTGGCTTCTAATGTGAGCAGCTCTCGTGCACAAAAGCAGACTGATAAAGCGGTTTGCCCAATCCCAAGGAACTGAAATGCATCTTAATCTATCCTGTTGTGAAGCAGATCTGAATTTGGTGAGTGACTTCCAGACTGAGTTGTATAACTAAAAGCACAACTTTATGCTCTTAATTTATAAAGGGCTATCAAAAAATTGGCCTGGCCAGTTGCGTGAGCCTTTTTTTTTCATCAAAAGGTTTTCTCAGAAAGCCCTCGGCACCAAGCATATTGTGTATCTGTGCACACATGTACAACACCATTGTATTATTTTCTCCTACAGCCAGTGATTATGTATGCCTCTTCGAGGCTGCTTCTGCATGTAGCACTATGACAAACAGAGCAGAAATTATTTTTAAAATACAGCGGCAATGCTTATAGTCCTCTTCTCATACTATTGACAATATCACAAAATACTAAGAGAGAAAAGGTTTTATTATTGGTTAGTTGTTTTGTTTCTTTGGTTTTGGCTGGGTTTTGGTTTGGTTTGGTGTGGTTGTTTTGTTTTGTCTTTAAATACCAAAAGTAACTTTCTTGGATTATGCCTTCATCCACTCAGGGATTTATATGAAAAAGAAATGTTTTCCTATTTCTGCCTATGGGATCTAAAACGTCCTGAGAATCCTATCTGGACCTAAAGTAACATAGCACTACTGCTCGATCAATTCGATTGAATTTGGTGAGGTTTTTTTGGGTTTTTTTTGTTAATTTAGAGCATTATAATTGAGATCAAACTCTGACTGTGATTTTTATAAAATGATAAGTGAGTTAGAGCGACCAACTTAAGATGGTTCTAAAAGGCCAGCATTTCAGAAACTCATGAGCATTCCTCTTCTCTGCCTTCTCTCTAAAAATGAGAGGCTTTGGGGTGTCACAGGTTGTTGAGCCAAAATCATGAGACATTTCTGAAAAGTGATGCTTTTTAATGTCGGCAACCTTATCTACCTGCCTCTGACAATGCGCCGGCCGGGAGAACTGTCTGGATCTTGTAAATAACAGTTGGTCAGTGTAAAAGAGGCCCTACAGTTTAAGGTGCTTTGATGTTATTTCATTTTACACCCTTTGATTTGATTCATAAAGTGGTGCTTAGGAATTCTTTGTAGTGTTCCTTAGCACGATTAAATTTCCAGATGCTTTCCCTCCACTATAGCTCTGATTATATGTTGGGAACAGGCTTTTTTGGTTAGAGGGTGCCATTTTTAAACATTAATTTTTCAGGCTAAGTTTGCTGTTCAAGTTCTGGTCTGTTGCCTTCTGAATTGTGACAGGCATTGAAATGCTCTTAAAAACAATGATATAATTCTTCTCAAAAAGACTCTGTTTCCTCTTGTTTGTTGTGTCTAGAGGATTTTACCAGGCAATATCAGCTACACATCATTTATTGAATTATTAAGCTTCAAAGAGGTTTATCAAACAAGTGATTGATCCTAAAAAGCTGGATTTTTACATATGCAAACAGTGGTGTTGTCCACAGTGTGTGTATAGTGTTATTTTGAGAAAAACTAGATTTGACAAGATGTTGGGTTTCATGAAAGTGAAGAATAAACTTGGTGGGTGGATTTTAACTTCATACAGATACAAATTTCGTAGCAATTATCAATTATCTTTTATTATAGAGGACACATTCACACCTAATTTCTATCTTTCTGGTTTGTGTTAAATTAAGTAGAGCTTCTTAGGATTTACAGTAACATGCCCTTGATTAGATTCTAGCCAACAATTTCAAAAAGGAGAGAGGGTTTTGGCTGATTTCCTTGTAGGAGCTCACAGTAATTCTTCCTGAACGAAGAGTGTGAGTTCACATTTCTCTGTACAATATTATTGTAGTCCATGTTTATGGATTAGATCCATCAGACAGTACAATATTAAAGAACTGACACCATGGGAAGCTCTTTCATTTTTTTTTTTTTTTATAATGCTGTAAGCATATGTGTTAGAAAATAAAGATGGAGTCTTGCTTAGGAGAAATGTCATGTTAATGCAAAACAAGAGCAACAGAAGAAGATAAATGCAGGAAATTTTTTGAGGGAGGGAGGCTGAAAATGAAATGAAGAGCTTATGTGGCTGTCTGAGTGTAACTTTGGAATTGCTTTATCGTGTTTAAATAAATATAGACGAGCCTAAAAGTCTTTAAATAAATAAAGACTAATCCAGGAGTCTACTTAGAGCAGTGAGTTTTGACAGGTACATAATAACCATATATGAATAGTAACTGCATGCAGCCTGTTAGCTTCCAGTCATGTGCTCACCTCATTAAATCATGGTGCCTAGTTGAGTGACAAATTTACAGGTCGTCTTATAATTTGGATTGATGTCATAATTAGGACATATTCAAATGTAAATGCTCTCAGTTGTGCAAGCAAGGCATAATCTTACTTACCTTTCTCTTTTACCCTCTAAATGAACTGTAAATTCAGGACATGAAATAGTCCTAAAAAAAAAAAAAAAAAAAGAAGAATTAAGACTAAAATCATAGGAGCCAACCGCCATGCTGCTCTGCTCAGCCTTGTTACAGTTGTCACAACTTGGCAGAAGTCCCTGAATATGGCATCTGTTACACCTTTGCTTCAGGATTTTGGTTACATTTAAAATGTATCAGCTAAAATAAAGGACTTTCACCTTCTCTTGCTAGTTAAATTGCAGTTTCCAGTCTTCCAAAAGGATTCATAAAGTCAGAGGTCAGTAAGATTGTAAGAGTAATGACAGAACCCAAAAGCTAACCAAGTCCAAAGAGAGCCATAAAAAAAAAAAAAAAAAAAAAAAAAAAATTCTTCACCAGCTGCAAATCTCTCAAAGGATCAGTGTTGCTGTTGGACCAGACTTGATGCAGCCTACAGCTGTGATGCTGGGAGAGCAGAGTGTGGTATATGCCACTGCTTCTCAGCTTGGGGTTGCCTTGCAAAATGACTAAGAGGAAAAAGGAAACAGAACACATCCTACATACCCAAACACCTGCAATTGAGAAAAGAAACTAAATTGGGAAAAAGCAAGCAATATAACAGCATTCAGAATTTATGTTAATTTTGAGCTGAGCGTAGGGACTTTTTCAAAAAATTTTAGATGGTCTGTCATAGGAAAAGTTGAGAAGCATCATCCTCTGATCAGCTGCATATATCCCTCACAGGTCAACATCATTCTGTTGTTCTGTGAGAAGGATGTAGAGGTGACAGATGTCCTGATCTCTCAGTGTTTGGATCAAGCTGTTTGTTTGCAAAGCTAAAGGCTAAATTGATCATGCAGGGAAATCTGACAGGGAAACTGTCTCTTGATTTTCAGGAGAATATTTCAGAAGTCAGGAAACTGCCACTAAGTTTCCATTTTGCTGTAGAAAATTTAAATTGCTGCAGAATGGTAATTTTAGTGGAGCTTTGACAAAAGGTTGCTTTGCGTTGGCTTTACTGGGAACTATTCTCAGTCAAAGCAAAAAGAAGGGAAAAAAAGTAGGTGAGGAGGAATGACAACCAAAAAAATACAGGCCCAAGATTTTTTGGAGGACAACTGCTATCAAAGCCACAGCATTTGCACATGGCATATCCCTTCTGTGAGGGGAATTAAATTTGCTGAAAATATTCTCTCTCAAGTTGGTGGGAAACAAATTTCTGTTTTACCTGTGAGTTTCTCCCAAGGCCAAATCCATGCCCATCTACAAAGTTGGGTAGCAAACCCGGCAGCTGTATCTTAAGATCATTAAATCATTGATCTGTAACGACTGGTGGATTTTGCTTTCAGAAATTTTTTTAGAAATTTATTTTCAAATAGAAAGTATTACCTCTGTATTATGCAAATTTAAGGCTTTCTGACCAGGGCAGTAACCAGTTCATTGTTCTTACATCATATACAAATGCTGTCATGATACCTTTTTTTCAAGTATTCAGACAAGCGATCAGACACAGCCAAAAGCAACTAGTTAAGAAAATAACCCAACACGGGCATGAAATTTCCTTGTGGGGAAAAGATTAAATAATACCTTGAAATCTGTTTCAAGACCATTTGTTCTGATTTTGCAAAAAGATCCAATCACTTTTGTCAGACTTTATTGACAAGTACACGTGCATTCATATACACATACACATTAAATTATCTGAAAGTATTTGTATAAGATCTTACCAGACAAAGAATGAAGTTTGTATTTCTATTTATTACTGGTTTGAAGAGGGTTACTACAAAAGGATGTTACAGAATACTTGAGGCATCATTCACAAGGAATTTAGTGACATTTGCTTATTCTCTTGGTTACATGTGCTAGGGATTACTTACCTAAGTCACCTTGTGTGGACTATCTGTGACTTCTACTTCAAAAAGTTTCAGTTTATACATCCCAAAGAGAAAATAGCAAGTACCAAAGAGAGAACAGTGTTGTCTATGTGCAAATAAAAAACAAACAAACAAACAAACAAAAAACAGAAAGAGCAGACATCCTCTAAAGAGGAGCGTGTGTGTGAATACTGACTGATCTACTGTGTTAAATCATATCATTAAATTATTTCCCCCCCATCTGAAGTGCTCTAAGTGGCACAGGTAGAGCACGGTGGCCTGGCACTGGAGAGGGAGTGCTCTGCTTCCATCTCTCGGTGAACAAGAGGAAGAACAGCCAGATGAGACTTTTTCATCTGGATTCTTCATTGATCCAAAAGCCAGATGAGCAGATGCTTCAAAAGGGGAGGACAGCTGTGCTATGACAGACAGGGGAGCACGGATTCTTGTAAGCTTTTCTGCCAGGGTGTTCCCACCGCTGCTCTGGGACTCACCACAACCGCAGCTACACGTGAGGTGTAGGGGTTGTGGAGCTGATCCAAGAAGAGAGGGAAAAGGTATGTAGCTTGCAGTAAGGAATCTTTTCACATTACTGTCAGATGCCGATTCCTTGCCATTAAAATCCATATGAGGATTCTTCAATAAGCACTGACAAAGAGGGAAACAAGGACAGAGAAGTGCTTTCACCGGGGAATATGGCATTCACCGTGGAAGCCAACAAGGCTGGCAGCAGCAGAAGGACCAAAGCCGATTGTCTGTCGGTGTGCTCAGGGGTAGAGCCACAGGCAGCAAGCACAGGGCACTTCCCAGCTCTCTGGAACCGAGGCCACTGCACGTGCCTGGGATCTGTGGGAATACACAAACCACCGGCACCAGCCTGTGACTGGTGCCAGAGCCAGGCAGTCGCCTCTCAGATGCTCAGATTGGTAGGCTCTGTTAATGAACCCCTGCCACATGTCATGGGGATGGATGAAGAGGGTCCATAGCCCAGAAAGCCGTTCACGCTGCTCCTTCAGCTGCATAATAAAATCTTGGAGGAAAGGGAGCATCTCAGCCACAGATCAGAGCCTCACCACCTTGCTGCCAGCTGCATAGTATAGACCTGACATGACAGAGCCACGTGAATTTCAAAAGCAACAAGATAAGCAACTTTTTAAGAGCTATCATTACCCTTTATATATCCTTTATTTGATGGGGTTCTTTTTCCCCTTGAAAAAAAATCTTGTTGGTTCTCTCAGAAACTCCAGGTGGATGCTCACATGTGCTTCTAATCCCAGCTCTGGCTGGTGCTAGCAGCTCTGACAGGGGAATTACATACATTTCAAAAATAACAATGAGAAGAAATTGGCTAATTTAATTACTGGATGCAAAATTAATTTCTTCACATTATACTGAACACGTTGCCTGTACTTATAATAGAGAACAGATACTAACCAAACTCTTCCAGTTTTATTCCAGCACATCTACCTTGTTCTGTATTTAGGTACAAATCTCTACCTGAAATATTTGCCTGTTTTGAAAAGTGAGCTGGTAATCACCCATATTCTTTGGTTTCAAATGCTTGGAGGTTTTAAGTCTAACTAGAACTGATTTTTTCTTTAATTTTTATAATGCAAACTCTTATAATCAGTGTTGTGTTATGAGGTGAAGGGGCTTTTTCCTGTTATTATTTGCACTCTGACCTTTAGTTTCAGCTTAATTACGATTTTCATGGAAACATGAAGTAGGAAAACTAGCTAAAAACAGAATATATAAACCACAAGTCTTTGTGATTTCATTTTACCTTCAGCAAAATATATGAGATTGCAAACTGTGGGAAAAAAAAATAGAAAATATAAAACTCCCTTTTGAGAAAACGATTGTGCATTACCCTTATGCAACTTAAGTATAGAATTACCTTTACATTTATATTACGTTTATACTACATTACCTTTACATTTATATTACATCTATATTTAAGTTCCATTTACTGAGAAAAAATATGTGTTTAAAGGCTTTATTGACTCAGAATCATATTTCAAAACTTTTACTAATCATTTTAGTGAGACAAAGCAAAGTTTTAAGGAAATGGCATTATGATATATCCTATGACTTTTAAGAGTAACCAGCGATGCCATCACCAAAGAGAAATATTAAAGAGTTTGTGGATCAGCAAGTTAAGTAAAAATTAGTATTTCATTATAGAACCTTAATCTTGATAATTTATTGTTAACTTATCAACATTCATAACCTTGGGATTGTCATTTGCTAGAAGCAGACATGTTCAAAATACTATATACTTCTTGCCATCCAAATGTCATTTCTTGGGAGATGTAAGTGGCTTTTATGACTACTAGCCTTAAAAAAACCACTTACCATCTACAGGTCCTTTCTGTTCACTTCTACTTAAAGACCAGAAGTGTTTCACTGCAGAGTGCTCAGATCACCTGGTTATGAAAGTCAATCATCTCCATCTCCCACTTCTGTGTAATGAAACCTCTTAAAATCTATTCACTCCAGCTGCTAAAGAAGGGGGGTAAAATATATTTATCTCTAGGAATAGCGCTAGGTATCTTTTCCTAGCTTGTGATGGAAAAATATATTTAGTGAAATGGTAAAATGAGAATACCAGTTTATGACTGAGCTGGGATCAAGAGACCACCGGAGTAGCTCAAGCCCATAGGAAGCTATCTCAAGCTCCAGAGCTGTGGCTCAGTCTGATTTCTGCAGTTTAGTGCCAGTGACATTTTTCTCCTCATTTGAGTCAACAGACTTTTGGGTTTTGGTGGCTGTTGGCACATAATACCGGCCTTTGAAATACTGATTGCTCAGCCAAAGTTAACAGAAACAGCTGCAAAACAAGATGTCATTATCTCTGGGTCTTGCTCTGAGTGAGCTGCAAGTGCACTGACATCTGCAAAGAGCAGTTCTTTAATAAGGGGACTTCTGAAGCCGTTGTTTCTGCATATAAACAGGGCAAATTATAAATGTCGCTTGAGAAAATCTGAAACTGGACTCTCAGAGACAGACTCTGCGTTTGTTAGATTTGTTGTTACTGCTAAAATAAATCCCTGTAACTCTGAGATGCTGTAGCTCTAATTACATTTTGCAAGCCAGCTCTCCATCCAAATAGCCAAGTGAAGATGGTAATTTCTTCAACTCATTTGCTTTGTGTCAAAGAGGAAGTGTTAGGTTGGGATTTGGTGGTTTGCTTTGTTTTCGGGTTTTTTTTCTCAAGTGTTCATGGGGTTTTTTGCATAGCGGCATGGAAAGGTCTATTTTATTCTTTAAACTCTTCTAGTAGTGTTAAAGAGCATTAGACAACCTGATAGTAATAAACAGCTGTAATGTTACATGGACATGGTTAAGAAAGATTCAAAGCAGTATTTTGCATAAAGCAGACCCAAAATATAAAGTCATCTCTGTAACTGCAGCACATTTTTCTAACCCATTGCCTAGTTGATGCTACAAACATAAGCACCTCTAAGCTGTTGCAATATTTCTGCTTACAGAGAGAAAAATATATTTGGTCAGCGGCTCAGACACACATTAAATAATTTGTTTTGTGTCCCATTGAAGCAATGTTGGGGACATGAAAGAAGATCATGACTTTCTGATCAATTTGAAGTCTTCGGCTATTGATTTGTTTTAATGATAGCCTTAGATTAAGTTTTTTTTAAGTTGAAGATGGGCAGAGACTGCCCTTACCTGAATGTGATCTTGAAGAGTTCATGACCATGACAAATTTTAAATGCTTTGTATTCCAGAGGTAAAATACAAAGTTGACTGAAATTATACAGTCAACTAGTTATTACATAGATTTAATACTAGAAAATAAGGAGCCTAAGTTCATGTCCATTAAAGTCAACGGGGATCCAAACATTAAAGATCACAAAGTTGAAGTAAAATGATTTTAGTAGACTTATAAGGAATCTTTGTACAGAAAGTCTTCTCATGTACAGAGTCTTCTGGATTTTTACAAGTCCTTTTATAATGCATTGCTCCATCCATGCCTCTTTTCTCAAAAGTCAGTAACAATTCATTGATAAAACAATTACAAAGGTTTTATAAAAAAAAAAAACAAACAGTGAATGCCCAATAATCAAATTGTTTGGGTTAAGAAATGAAAGAATCATGCAACAAGACACATGAAGCAGGGAGAGAGGATAGAAAGGCATGGAAGAAAAAGTAATTGAAGGCAATTGCAGGGCTCTGAAATAGACGCAAGGATTAGGCAGTGATCAGAACAGAGTGGCTGAACAGCTATTGAAAGGAAGTGGATTTATAAAGAGGAGTTCAAGCAACATCAAGGAACAGCTTCAGTGCAGGAAACTACGGAAAATAGGAATAGCTGGGCTTGTTCAGAGCTGTGGGAAACATTAACAGCTTCACAAAAAGCTGAAGTCTTTTGTTCATTTAAGCATTTTAAGCACAGCACCTTCAAACTTTTTTTTTTCTGTTATGTAGAGAAAATTATTTCCTTTCATTCCTACCAGTTACTTAGTCTCCCTTTTGGGTTGAACATCTGCATATACTTCCTCTCTACCTACTAAATCTTTAGGAGAAGACACTTGCTTTGATCATTTCATAGCTTTTGTCAGAATAGAGCCATCTTCCTAATACTAAGCAGCTACTGAAGGCTTACTGTCATCAGCATGAAGTCAATAAGCTCCAATATATGACCTTAAAGTTAAACAAGGCTTAAGACTATTTCCTAAACATGGAGGATTTTCTGAATTGAGGCCTCAGAATAGAACTGGTGCTCTTTAAAACTGCAGGAAGATACCCAAGCAATATTTCAAGCATTGCAATTAACGAACACTTTTAACACTACATAAATACGTTTTATCCTATTTAATACTCTTTCGAGCACTATTTCTAAAGAAAGGGAATGTAAGCTAAATTTCCATAAAGACTTCTGTATTGCCATGCATTTGTATGTTTAACTTGGAGTTACACCTACATCTTTATTTAGGTATGTAACTAAAAATGGCCTAATTTTCTGAGGGCAAGACTCTACATGTGGGTAGCATTTATATTAGGACATTTGGGATACTTGGAAAAAAACAATTTTTCAGGCCCTCAAGCTCGTCTTCAAGTTTTAAACAAAAACTTAAACATCAAGCTAAATATCAGTTGCTCTTAGTCTAATTATTTTAAATTAGCTGAGCAATTCAAGAGAAGTCTGTTGATATGCAATAAGCAGAGGGGAATGTTTGCCGGGGAAAAGGTGGTAAGGCATGAGCAACTATGGGACAAAGAGGAGACACAGCAAAAATTTTGCTTGGGCAGAACGGGAATCAGTGATAAATAGAATAAATAGATATTTAGAATCTTTTAGAATAGATAAATAGAATCAGTGATAAAAGTGTCTCCAGTTAGCCAACAACCTTTGGTATCAAGCAAAGTCAGGACTTTCAGTTCTCAGACCTCTCCTCCACAAGGATCAAGATCAGAAGAAAATAAAAGAGATGGTTTCCCGAGGAGTGACTTTTCAGGGAGGTTCTCACTGACTTTGATCCTTATGATTCAGAATTCGAAGCCTCTAACCCAGATGTCAAAAAGTAAGCCATACAGCCTTGAGTGCTACTGCCATGTCGTTAAATTAGTTATGTTTTGAATACAAATTCCTGGGAGCTGAGATGGTTTTGATGTGCCTGTGCTCTTACAGCTCTCAAGCAAGTTAGCCCTTCTGAACTGCTTCCAATCCTTTTAATTTCAACCCTAGTAACATACATGCAATTTTGGTTTCAGTTTTTGCAGCACTCTACTTGGGATCTAGATGGGATACACAGGCGTCTAGACCAGTTTTGCAAAGAGAATTAATACGGATCGTTGGCAAGTCACCACCTTAATCCAGCCTTGTGCCTTTTCGTACCATCTTGCCAGACTGTTTTGGCAAAGTGGTAAATGCAGCAATGTGTTCTCTCTTGAGACATTAACATTTCTGGATTTGTGGCATGATTTGACAGGATCCAGATGCCAAATATGTATTTTTCCAGCTCTGTTGCCTTCAGGCATATCAGTCTCCTGATTTTTAAGGTGCAGTAGGGAAGTTAGATAATGTTCTCTGTTGAGCCAAAATTCGGAACCTTGAGTTTGGAAAGCTGGGACAAACTAACTGGCAAGAAAGACCTGACAGGATTCAGGATTCAGAGCCAGATTTTCAGAACATCCTGGTCTTGGTTCTCACGGTTGCAACTGACAGACCCACGGTGGTTCTTTATTTAGGCATCGGACTCCAGGTGCACAACATCAAAAAGTTACTCGGCCACTAAATCCCTGCCTCTCTCTCGGCTGCACGAGGAGATTGAAGAGTTGGATAGCGGTTTATACACCTTTATATACCTTTTTTTTTTTTCTTCCCCCCTCTATTCGGACATATAAGAATAAAACCAAGCAGGAGCCCAGCATCACTCGCGTTTCACTTCTTACCGCCGGGGCGTATCGCTCCCGCCGTTAGCACACCTCCAGGCTAGAGGCCGGGATGCTGCCGCCCGGTGCGGGGGGGGACCCGCTACCCCGGGCCCCGCCGCTCTCACGGTCCCCCGGGGGGGACCCCGTCGTTCGTCCCGCAGGGAGCCAGGGCTTCCCGGGGAGCCTCCCCGGGACCTGCCCCCGGGGGCGAGCGAGCAGCCGGTGCCGATCCGGGGCGGGCCGTGACTCACCCGCCGGGGCCAAGCGGGGAAACTCCCGCCGCCGCCGCCGCCGGGGCTCCGCCGCCGGTGACAGGGCGCATGTGCGGGAGGCTCCCTGCCTCCGCGCCGCTCCTCGCACCCTCCCTCCATCCCTCTCCGCCTCCCTCCCTCCCTCCCTTCCCTGCCCGCCGCCGCCTCCCTCTCCCCGCCGGCTGGCTGCTGAAGTTGGGCGGATGGCAGCAGACCCGCTCCTCCGTTAAGGGACGAGCCGCACCGAGCCCTTCCCGGGATCGCTCCCAGCGCCAGCCGCACGCAGCCGGGCGGGGGTGGGTAAGGCGCTCCGCTTTTATTTCAAGCCCTCAACGTGCGTGAAACGGCATCAAAATGTCCGCTTTTGACTGATGCACGGGGAGGTT